>JAIUZE010018265.1:36260-53452 GCA_022085475.1 Heliosperma pusillum
TGTGGGTTCTAGTTTATGTGTTAGAGTATAGGCTTGGTGAAAAAGCATTTGGCTATAGTTCTTGGATTTAAAGATATGATCTTATCTTATGGTATCGGAGACTCGTTTGAAGTAGTAAGGTTTGGTTGTAAGTTGAACCATATTACTTGAGGATTATAGATATGAGCGAGATTCGATGATGTGAGCTATGATGGAAATACCTTGGGACGTTAATGATGATGTTTGACTTGATGTTGTACTTTGATAATAATGAACTCGTGGGCTATAGACTTGAAAATGACCGAGTATAAGAGAGTATTTGTTAGTCCTTCAATTAAAGAAACCTTTGAGGTTGTGTTGAATATTTGAGCTAAAGGAATGTTACTATGCTTGAGTTGCAATTCCACATTTGGGAATCCGTGTGATATGAAAGGATGGATGAATTGGGTTTTAGTCGATTTGTCGAATTTCGGCGTACCTTACTTTGATAATTTGTGGTACGAGGGTCCCTTGTAAGAGACATTTGTTATTGGGATGAGTTGCTTTACTATCACCCTAAGTCTGAAAGGAGAAATTTTGTGGATTAAACTTTAAACCTTTACTCGTGCCATCATCCCTTTTCATTTCCATTCTTGAATGTTTTTGTCAAGATTGATCTTTAAGAAATCGCATGCTCGTATCTTATTTATTACTCGGATATATTCATACCTCTACTATCTGGTTTGTCTCTTTCTTGACCTCGCTATTTTCAGCGCTCCTCTCTTGTAATCTCGTGCCTTATTTATTCTCGTGTTCTCCTTGAGATTCCTTATCGTTTCATATCTCGTTGCTCCTGCATCTTTTCTCTAATGGATTGGGTATTCCATTTGTAAGGCTCAGAGAATAAGTCAATGTATTTTGGAATTCTTAGGTTAGAATATGTGTTTTTGGATTGAGCAAATTTCAGGTTGTATTTGATCATGGAAAATAGGACTTAAGCTGTAGGATGAATCCTAATAGTGATAATGTATCTTCTCCTAGTAGTTTTGGATTTGGAGCTTGGTACTCTAGTGTTATTTTGAGAATTTAGTTAATCATGATAATAGTTCGTTGTTGTTGGGTACTATAACGTTTGCTTGGTATGTCATTTGGGAATTAGATGTCTCTAATTGGTGGATTCTAAAAGAGACTTTGCTTTAGGGAAATTGAGCCGGTACCCAAAGTTTGAGGAGTATTGTCATAAATGAAAATCGATTCATTTAGAGTTTTAGATGAACTAGATAATTTGAATGGTTGTCTGATTGCCAAGTGATTGGTCATTTGTGGTTTGGAATTAGTAATTCTCTTTTATTCTTAAGGAATCATAGTTTGAGATTGAGAAATGTTCGTTGCAAGCTTTGGATAGTGAGTGCTCAGTGTTATGGATTATAGAGTTGAATGGTGAACCCATTTCTTGAGGATTTAGTAAACAACCGTAGTTGCTAAGTGGACTAATTATATTTGAGGCTTCGAGCGTAGTAATGATCGAATTAAGGATGTTATGGCGTATTAAAGAATTCTTATAAGCGATAATGGATTGTGGATTTTCCCTTGTCGTGAGACTTTGGATGAAACTAGTTGGTTCTTAGATAATTATGTTTGGTTGCGTGGATTGTGTTTTGATTTTCGAGGATGAGAAAGTTCATTGTAAATTTAGGATAAGGAGTTTGAAGTAAATTGGATTAAAGGATTTCATGGTAAGTCTCCTTTACTTTGTGGTTGTTAGCGATCATGTTTCCATAGATAAATATTTGTTGGTAGTTTCTAGTAAGAGTTTTGATGAAATTAAGAAGATTAGAGTGCGTAATAAATCTTTCATGTGGATTGTTAGTTGTGGAGTCTACCGTGCCGATGGACCTTAGTAGATTCTAATTGGATTCGAATAATTGGGATTTGTTACGCGAAGTTTCGTGATTATGGAATATTTTTGTAGGATTTCTGATGATTGAAAATGATGAGTTGCAAATTGGGTAAATTGCATTCTCTTGAGGATTTGGTTTATTAGTAGATTTAGTGATGTCAAATTCTTGTAGATCTTCCTGCTGACTTTATCTTGATCTTCCTATCCCAAAGAGTTCGATTTGTTTCGTTTTTGCGTGTTTTGTATATATTGTGTTACCCTGAATTGTGTGTGAATTGTACGAGTCGCTCTATGTACGTGTAATGTCCTGTTATTTGATTTTATCTTTGATAAAACCTTCAAATTTCCATATTATATTTCTAATTTAGCGTTTCAAAGAAGTCTAAAGATGGTTTTTGTACCTCCTTTTTGGAAAAAAAATAGATTTCTTTCGCTTTTATATTTGGATTTTACGTTTGGTTGGATGTTTGCACTTGTTATTGGAGACGTCTGATAACTAGTCCTACACTTACTAACTCTTGTTTTGATTTTCGATTTCACTAATTCGACATTGATTTGATTTTTGATACCTAGAGTTCTCGTTCGCGACGGGCACTCTTGTTATTCGTAAATAAAGTTTCGCACTTATGAAAAATTTTGTTAAACCGTTTTCGAGAAGAACATCATTTCATAAATGTTTTTCCCTTATAAAAGTTTTCATATTAATTTTGAAAACCGATTCTTGTCTTTGATACTTTTGTTTCCTACTCTCAAGTTTCGAGGAAGAAACTTTTTAAAAGGTGGGGTGATTGTAACACCCGCAAATGTACCCTATTTTTATAAGTAAAATATTTTTACGGATACTTTTCAGCGAAATTTAGTTTTAATTTAGAATTTAATTTTCCGAGTCGAATTTAGAATTTCCGAGTTCGTATTTGGATTTTTCGCGAGATTTCAAGTGAATCCCGTCTTAAGCCGTCTTTGACTTTTCTTGACTTTTTCCACTCACCTTTCATATACTCCTTCCTAACCCTAACCTAACTCACACAACTCAAACACTTCTTTCTTCTCTAAGAAACCCAAAACCCAATCTTTCATAATCTTTCCAAGCTTAGATTCGTCATAACTCATTCGTTTCTCGCTCAAATTCGCGTAAGTTCGTCTTATTCTTCCCCTTTCATCTTCCTCTATCCGTATTGGTAATAAAATTACCGTCTTTCTCGCTTTTTAAATTATCCGTCTTTCTCAAGGTGAATGATATTCATCTTTTGTTATCTAATTGTAGGTGGAGACTTTCTAGAAATCGATTAAAGACGTGAAAAGGTAACGGTGAAGGGTTACTCGATATCATTTTACGTGTTTTTAATGTGTTTTCTATGTTAGTAATCGTATTTAGAATAAGATTAGTAATCATAGGAATTGGGTTGTTGATGATAGTTGTTGTTAGTTGATAATTGATATGCGAATTGATGATTTATGATAATAGTTGATGATGGTTGAGTTTAGAACAAAATGGAGTTGTCTTGACCCAAGTCACGGTCGTGAAACTCATGTCACGAGCGTGAAATAGTGGCTGACCATATACCCTTGCGTAACAGAGAGTTTCACGGGCGTGAAATACAAGTCACGGTCGTGACTTGTGCAGTTTCATTGCACTGACCTCTTTTCGTAAAATGATCATATCTCCTTCGTTGCTTGCTTGTTTTGGGCTTGTGACATCTCGTTGGAACCGTAAGAGGATAAGCTATCACCTCCATTTGAAATTTCTGCATTTTCATGTCTAGAACTCTATTTATGACCGTTTGAAGTGGACCCTTGTTTTCGTTGGTTTCCAAACAACGTTGTTTTGGAGAGGTGATCTATGTTTCTATTCATTATGCTTCATAAACTTGTTCTAATGCTTATGTATCATGTATTGACTCATGTTTATCATATTTAAACTTATATGATTCCCTATTCTCAGGTTTTGTGACGGTTTTTGGTATGTTCCCACTTTGAGTCGGTTTTTTACAAATGATACGGTTTGAGCACTATTTTGTCTTGTGCTTTGTACTCTCATTCCCTTGGCTACCTTCCCGTTCGTAAGGCTGGAATGTCGGAACGGAGAGGTATCCTAATGCTTAATTGCATGTGTAGTGGGCATACGACGACGTTGTTGGGAGTTGAACGCTATGCGTTGATCGACCCGGCCGTCAAATGTTGTGTACTTGCGAGGTGGTGTTATTTGCATGTAGCGTACCGCTTGTTATGAGGCTTGAGCTCTTTTCCGCCTCTTTCGTGAATTGATCTACCGAATTTGGGGTACTCGGCATATATATTGTAAGACCGAAACTTGGATGTGGAACGTCTTACCACATGTCAAATCGGAACACGTCTTATTCCGAGAGTCTGGCCAGGTTTAGACTAGGACCGTATTATTATCGTCGTCCTACCGGGAGGAAATTAGTCTACATATACGAAATGTAGCATCGTGTATGAGTTCAGGGAAACGTCTTATCCCGTGGATGCCTGTTAATCATACTTGCCATGTAAACGATGCTAGTGCGTTTCATATACCGTGAGAGTTGTCGTCTTATGTCGTTCTTGAATGCGTGATTTCATGATATTGTTCATGGTCATTGCATGATTGGACACCGTCATTGTCTTGGTTCGTGAATGGATGATAGTATGTTGGATTTTGTGTAATCATCGCATGACTTGACTGGTTTGTCTGTCGAGTCTCAATCTTATCAAACTTATACCGCAACGGTTGTGAGATGCAAAGCCTCCCTAGTGAGCGTATTCGGTTGCCTAAAGAGTGTCTCCCGGTCTTGTGAATAACATGATGGTGTCGGATTTGATTTCCATATGTTCTTATCATTATCTATAGAATTGCCTATCTATTCTTATCGCAACTCACATGTAAATATATATGCATGCTTTACTTTTGTATTTCCTTCTATGTACGTTTAATGTGATATGGCTGGGAGAACCCGGAGTTACTCCCCACTGATTGTGGCGTTCATGTTTTTAATGAATGAACAGGTTGCTTGCATGGATGGCTTTTTGCTTATGCTATTTTGGGTTCGAGTGTGAGCTAGCGGGCGTTGTCCCTGGAAGATTCACCTCTAGAACGTTGTTTGGAGGCTAGTTGCTAATACTTGGTCTTTTTTAACACTTTGAGAGACTACGTCTCTTGTGGTATTTTTATTTAGTTTGTAATATTTTGACACTCCTCGTATTTTTCTATCTTGCATGTATAAAGGTTTTTAAAATACCGTATTTTCCGCTATATAATTAACATGCTTGTATGTTTTATATTTCCGCATTCGCGAGGGTTGTCACAGTTGGTATCAGAGCTTAAACGCTCCCGACGCACACACGTGAACCCTAAACTTAAACTACTTGACCTTGAAATAATAAATGAGAGATGGGTAGACTTAAGGACCTAATGTGGTAGTCTTTTGTGTACTTGATGTTTGTTAGGTTCTAACTTGTTTGTCTATTGTGTTGAGTGATGTTATGTTTTTTTGTATCTAACGTTTTAAGGTGGATCATGTATTACCTAGAAGAAGTATCCTTTACCGAATATTGAAGATTGACAAGCCTAATTGAAGTGTATTTCTACCTCATCTATGAATTCTATCGTCCTTAATGTATTATGCTCTCTTCCTTCTATCGAGGTGCTTTTTTCTCTTCCAACTTGTTTGCCTCTTGGAAATTACTCTGGATAGTTCCTCCATTTTACCATTGGTATCCTTACCTTCCTCTTGTAACATTTTTGTGGATGCCATACCCAATTGTTTGTGGTATATTATACTTGGTTGGAAGAACTTTGAATTTTGTGGAATATTAGTGTTTGCAAGAATGAATTTGTGATTTGAGGAAAATGGTATAGATCTAAATTCACCCTATATTGATCATTGGTTGTAACTCTAAGGAAGGGTAGTAAGATAAGTTTGATGATTTTAATGCTTGATGCTTGCCATGACTAATGTGTAGATAGTTCATGGTATTTGATGGTGTAAGGTTGAATGAGTTGGCTATGACTTCTTAACCCATTAGTGATTTAATCTTTTGAACTTAGGAGTTTAGTAATATTAGAGTGTCTTGAGGATCATATCTAAATTGGAGCTAGTTGTTCTAAGTGAGAATATTTGGATGATACCTTGAGGTGTAAAATACTTTTGAGACTAAGTGACGTCTTGTGGTTTCCTATTGTGTGTTTGTGAGTATAGGCTTGGTGGAAAAGCTTTTGGCTATAGTTCTTGGATTTAAAGATATGATCTTATCTTATGGTATCGGAGACTCGTTTGAAGTAGTAAGGTTTCGTTGTAAGTTGAACCATATTACTTGAGGATTATTATGATGTGAGTTATGATGGAAATACCTTAGGACGTTAATGATGATGTTTGACTTGAGGTCGTACTTTGTTAATAATGAACTCGTGGGCTATATGATGTTGATAATGACGTTTTGTTCGGTGTTCTACTTTGTGGCCTTAGGAGTTGAAAAGAGATTAGTATGGAGAATTCCTTATTGGTTCTTCGGTTTTTGAAACCTTTGGGAATGTGTCAAATTATGGAGTTGAGAGAATGTTACTATGCTTGAGTTGCAATTCCGCATTTGGGAATCCGTGTAATATGAAAGGATGGATGAATTAGGTTGTAGTCGATTTGTCAAATTCAGGTGTACCTAACTTTGATGATTGTACGTGGTACGATGGTAGCTTGTAAGAGACCTTTGTAGAGGAATAATTAAGATGTTTTAGTACTGCCCTGAGTTTGAAAGAGAAATTTTATGGATTAAACCTTAAACCTTTACTCGTGCCATCATCCCTTTTCATTTCCATTCTTGAATGTTTTTGTCAAGATTGATCTTTAAGAAAGTACAAGTTCGTACCTTCTTTCTTACTCAGATATCTTCATAACTCTATTATCTGCTTTGTCTCTTCCTTGACCTCGTTATTTTCAGCGCTCCTCTCTTGTAATCTCGTGCCTTATTTATTCCCGTGTTCTCCTTGAGATTCCTTATCGTTTCCTATCTCGTTGCCGCTTCATCTTTTCCTTAGTGGATTGGATATTCCGTTTGTAAGGTTCAGAGAATAATTGTAATGTATTGTGGGATTCTTTAGTTAGAATATGTGTATTTGGATTTAGCAAATTTCATGTTGTATTTGATCATGAGAAATAGGACTTAAGCTCTAGGATGAATCCTAATAGTGATAATGTATCCTCTCTTGATGGTTTTAGATTTGGGGCTTGGTATTGTAGTGCTAGCTTGAGAATTGACTTGATCATGATAATAGTTCGTTGGTGTTGGGTATTTTAACGGTTGCTTGGTATGTCATTTGGGAATTTGATGTCTCAAATTGGTGGTATCTAAAAGAGACTTTGCTTTAGGGAATTTAAGCCGGTAACCCAAAGTTTGAGGAGTATTGTCGTAAATGAAAATCGATTCATATTGAGTTTTAGATGAACTATATGATTTGAATGGTGGTCTGATTGCCAAGTAATTGGCCATTTGTGGTTTGGAATTAGTAATTCTCTTTTATTCTTAAGAAAACATAGTTTGAAATTTAGAAATGTTCGTTACAAGCTTTGGATAGTGAGTGCTCAGTTGTTATGGATTATAGAGTTAGAATGGTGAACCCATTCATCTTGAGGATTAGTAACCTCCATAGTTTGCCAATGTGACTATTTATATTTGAGGCTTCGAGCGTAGTAATGATCGAATTAAGGATGTTTGGCGTATTAAAGAATTCTTATAACCGATAATGGATTGTGGATTTTCTCTTGTCGTGAGACTTTGGATGAGGCTAGTTGAATCCTAGATGATTATGTTTTGTTGCGTGAATTGTGTTTTGACTTTTGAAAATGAGAAGGTTCATTGTAAATTTAGGATAATGAGTTTGAAGTAAATTGGATTAAAGGATTTCATTGTAAGTCTCTTTCATGTGGATTGTTAGTTGTGGAGTCTACCGTGCCGATGGACCTTAGTAGATTCTAATTGGATTCGAATAATTGGGATTTGTTACTCGAAGTTTCGTGATTATGGAATGTTTCAGTAGAAGTCTAATGATTGAAAATGTTGAGGTGTAACTTGGGTAAATTACATCCTCTTGAGGATTAGAGTATCAGTAGAGTTAGTACTATCGAGTTCTTGTAGATCTTCGTGCCGACTTCATCGTGATTCTTCATATCCCTAAGAGTTCGATTTTTTTTTTGTTTTTGTGTGTTTTGTATATATTTTGTTAGCGTGATTTGTGAACTTGAAGTTCGAGTCGCTCTATGTACGTGTAATGTCTTGTTATTTGATTTTATCTTTGATAAAACTTTCAAATTTCCATATCGTATTTCTAATTTAACTTTTCAAAGGAACCTAAAGATGGATTGTGTACTCTCTTTTTGGAGAAAATAGATTTCTTTTGCTTTTATACCTGGATTTTGCGTTTGGTTGGATGTTTGGACTTGTTATTGGAGACGTCTGGTGACTAGTCCTGCACTTACTAACGTTTGTTTTGAATTTCGATTTCACTATTTCGACTTTAATTTGATTTGGATAATTA
Organism: Heliosperma pusillum; assembly: GCA_022085475.1. Taxonomy (NCBI): domain Eukaryota; kingdom Viridiplantae; phylum Streptophyta; class Magnoliopsida; order Caryophyllales; family Caryophyllaceae; genus Heliosperma; species Heliosperma pusillum. The sequence continues at coordinate 44,645 of JAIUZE010018265.1, forward strand.
GAGTTCTCGTTCGCGACGAGCATTCTTGTGATCCGTAAATAGAGTTTCGCTCTTATGAAAAATTTCCTTAAACCGTTTTTGAGATGAACCTCGTTTCATAAATATTTTCCCTTATAAAAGTTTTCGTATTAATTTTGAAAACTGATTCTTATCCTTGATACTTTAGTTTTCTATTCGCAAGTTTCGAGGACGAAACTTTTTAAAAGGAGGGGTGATTGTAACACCCGGAAATGTACCCTATTTTTCTAGTGAAAATATTTTACGGATACCTTTCAGCAAATTTAAGTTTTAATTTAGAATTTTATGTTCCGAGTCGAATTTAGAATTTCCGAGTTCGTATTTGGAATTTCCGCGAGATTCCATGAGAATCCCGTCTTAAGGCGAGTTTGACTTTTCTTGACTTTTAAGTCGTCTTTGACTTTTCTTGACTTTTAAGTCGTCTTTGACTTTTCTTGAATTTTAAGTCGTCTTTGACTTTTCTTGACTTTTAAGTCGTCTTTGACTTTTCTTGACTTTTGAGCCGCCTTTGACTTTCGTTGACTTTTCCGACTCACCCTTTACTTATACTCCCTCATACTCCTTAACCTAATATTCATTCTACACAATCACAAATACATTTCTTCTTCCTTAAGCAATCAAAACCTTGCCTCCCTCTTTATTTTCGATCTTTGAATCATCATAGCTCCTTCGTTCCTTGATAGAATTCACGTAAGTTCGTCTCATTCTTCTCCTATTACCTTCCTCTATCCGTTTTGATATTAAAATCATCGTCTTTCTCGCTTTTTAAATTATCCGTCTTTCTCAAGGTGAAATATATTCATCTTTTATTACCTAATTGTAGGTGGAGACTACTAGGAAAGCTTAGTAATCGATTAAAGACGCGTAAAGGTAACGGTGAAGGGTTACTCGATATCATTTACGTGTTTTACATGCTTATATGCTAGAAATCGTATTAGAATACGATTAGTAAGTTTAGGAATCATGTAATGGATCATGATTGTTGTTATTTGATGATTGTTGATGATGAATATTGATTGTTGATAGTTATTAGAAATGATTATGAGAATTGGAAATAAAAGTATTGAATTTATGTTGAAGTTTCTCGGGTGATTTGGTCACACATCTCACGGTCGTGAAATACAAGTCACGGTCGTGACTTGTGCAGTTTCACTGCACTGACCCTTTTTGGTAGAATGATCATATATCCTTCGTTACTTGCTTGTTTTGGGCTTGTGACCATTCGTTGGAACCGTAAGAGGATAAGCTATCACTTTCGACTTGGAATTTCTGTATTTACATGTCTAGAACTCTAGTTATGACAGTTTGAAGTGAACCCTTGTTTTAGTTAGTTTCCAAACTTGTTGTTTTGGAGAGGTAACTATGTTTCTTATTCCTTATGCTTCATAAACTTGTTCTAATGCTTATGTATCATGTATTGATTCATGTTTATCATATTTACATTTATATAATGCCATATTCTCATGTTTTGTGACGGTTTGTGATATGTTCCCCTTTGAGTCGTTTTTTACAAATGATACGGTTTGAGCACTATTTTGTCTTGTGCTTTGTACTCTCATTCCCTTGGCTACCTTCCCGTTCGTAAGGCTGGAATGTCGGAACGGAGAGGTATCCTACTGCTTAATTGCATGTGTAGTGGGCATACGACGACGTTGTTGGGAGTTGAACGCTATGCGTTGATCGACCCGGGCGTCAAATGTTGTGTACTTGCGAGGTGGTGTTATTTGCATGTAGCGTACCGCTTGTTATGAGGCTTGAGCTCTTTTCCGCCTCTTTCGTGAATTGATCTACCGAATTTGGGGTACTCGGCGTCTATATGTAAGACCGAGTCTTGGATGCGAAACGTTTATCGCATGTCGAATCGGAACACGTCTTATTCCGAGAGTCTGGCCATGTTTAGACTAGGACCGTATTATTATCGTCGTCCTACTGGGAGGAAATTAGTCTACATATACGTAATGTAGCATCGTGTATGAGTTCAGGGAAACGTCTTATCCCGTGGATGCCTGTTAATCATACTTGCCATGTACACGATGCTAGTGCGTTTCATTTACCGTGAGAGTTGTCACTTGTGTCGTTCTTGAATGCGTGATTTCATGATATTGTTCATGGTCATTGCATGATTGGGCACCGTCAATGTCTTGGTTCGTGAATGGATGATAATATGTTGGCTTTATTGTGATCATCACATGACTTGACTTGGTTTGTTGTCGAGTCTCAATCTTATCAAACTTATACCGCTAACGGTGAGATCCAAGCCCTAGTGAGCGTATTCGGTTGCCTAAGAGTGTCTTCCCCGAGTCTTTGAATAACATGATGGTTCGGATTTGATTTCACATGATCTTATCATTATATATTGGATTGCCTATCTATTCTTATCGTAACTCACATGTATATCTATATATGCATGATTTACTTTTGTATTTCCTTATATGTACGTTTAATGTGATATGGCTGGGAGAACCCGGAGTTACTCCCCACTGATTGTGGCGTTCATGTTTTTCATGAATGAACAGGTTTGCTTGCATGGATGGCTTTTTGCTTATGCTATTTTGGGTTCGGGTGTGAGCTAGCGGGCGTTGTCCCTGGATGAAACACCTCTAGACGTTGTTTAGCTAGTTGCTAATTACTTTTCTTTGTTAACACTTTGAGAGACTACGTCTCTTGTGGTATTTTTATTTAGTTTATAATATTTTGACACTCCTCGTTTTATTTAACTTGCATGTATACAAGTTTTTAAAAACTACCTATTTCCGCTATATAATTCACATGCTTGTATGTTTTATATTTCCGCATTCGCGAGGGTTGTCACATTAATCATATAAATCGTAATTTCATTATAATCCTGTAAGATTAAAGGGATGTATACGGATATGTTTTGCACAAGTGGTATCAGAGCTTTCGGGCTATGAAATTGTTTTATGTGATTTTCATAAATATTTAATTGTATGATTATTGAGAGGAAAAAAAATAAATCCGGAATTTTTTTTTTAAAACTCATGGTTTAACATTTTTTTTGTGTCGTGATGTATATTTTTTTTAGGGTTCCATTATAGATTCATTCATATTATTGTTTTAATCTGTTAAAGATGATAATATATGAATTTGTTGATATTTTAATTTAATAAGGATTAAATTAGAATATAAATGGAATTGTATTGGATGTTAATGAACATCAAATTTTGTGCAATATATTTTCGGTATAAATTGTTTTAGATGTTCATATTAAAAGATTAATTTGAATCATCTATTTGTATCAATGTTTAATAACGATTAGGCATTGTTTGTTTTGTACCAATCTAGTTAATATAAGCTTGATCGAATTAAAACGGTTTAATTTGATTAAATTTTTTTTGCTGCCCGTGTTACTGTTCACAGTTATAAAAAAAAAAAAAAAAAATTTTCCTGTTTTTTTAAAAATGGCAGCAACAGTTTTTTTTTGTGTATTGGATTTTCGGTTTTTGTTATAAACCGAGAGAAAAGAAAGAAGAGAAAAAAAAAATTTGGGACTTGTACTGTTCGCGTGAACAGTGATCAGAAGAGAAAGAAATAAAAAATTTGTTTGTTTTTTTTTTTGGGCATTATAAAGATAATGTTTGTTTGTTATTGTGAAAAGGTTCACAATAATGATACCCGATGATTTTAAAAAGGTTTAAAATAAAATGTATTATGGAAGATTAAAATTGTTGTGGGCAATTAAAGAATTGTCACATAGTTTTGATCGTATTTAATGATGGTTTGGATAATTAATCAACATAATTAATGAATTATGTCTTGTAGTATTAATTTATATAGTTGATGCATTTTATTTTTGTTGAATGAATGAATGAATTTATTTACGTATTTTTGCAATTGGTTGAAAAATGTAATACCTAGTGTGGCCTTAGTTAATCATGTTTTCGTAATGATGGAAACATGGTTTGGATGTATTTATGAGATCTCGAATCTCCTTTTATTTCTTTTAATTATGTTTTTGGAATTAGAATGTAAATACGTTTAATTTCTAATTTTGAAAATGTAATTAAAGAAGACTAAAGATGGAGATCGGATGCTCACTCCCGCTACATGGACCAAGATGAGACAAATTCAAGCTTCTCGGGTCCATTAGGATGGATTCCAAACTTGTATTTACTGTTCATTTTGGTAGATAGGCCACACTAGGACCGTTGTAATAGTTTACGTATTTTTCGTTCTTTTGCTTTTCATTCACTTGTTAAATAATTGCATCATATTCCGCCTAAACCAAACCACCTAAATTGCATGAAAAATGATTCATATAGTTTTGAATTTTCATCTTAGACATACAGATGTCACTCGTTCATAGGGCCATCACCTTAGTTTAAATCATTCACGAAATGCTAGAATTTGTTCACTTAAAATGAATTAAATTTAAGATGATGGGATCTTCCTCTAAAATGAACATTGAGATTAGTCTTTATAGGAAAAACTACTATGAGCCCCTTCTTCGTCGGAAGTCATAATATGACCCCTTCTACGTTGGGTAAGTAGTGAGTGTTGACCTATTTTACCTCAACATTGTAGTTCGAGTAATATCTCGGGATTATAATGGACTAAAGATAGAATTTACAGAAATTTATCGACTGAGAATTCTAAAAGTAGAATTAGCCAAGAGGTTGGCTTATCAATTTACAGAAATTGAGTCTTGGGATCATTTATATAATTCTTGAGGGAGGTCAATTGTATAAATGCATGAGTCATCGCATTACACAGTTTTTGCATTAAGACTTAATTTTAAAACGATGAAACTTATCATAATTTTTCTTCTTTTCACAGTTTCTTGAATCCGTTATATAAAGATATAACTGCTAAAATAACAAATGGCTGGAAGTACAGACGACCCAATGCCAAGTGCTACACTCGATCGCGAGTCCTGGCTAAAGATCTTTATGGACAACATGAATCAGTCCACGCGACTGAAGAATGATGGGTCCAACTTTGCGGACTGGGAGGAAGCATTACGGAATGCTGCCATTGCTGACGGTAAGCTCAAGTACTTAACTGAGCCTCTACCAACTAACCCAGGCCCCAATGCAGGAGCCAATGAATCACTTGCTTATAGTGATTTCGTAATGGAGGCGGGTGCGATAGAGAACGTACTCATCTTTTCAATGGAATCCAATTTGCAGAGGCAATTCATAGCCCAGGGTGCAAACAAGATTTTCACCACTCTCTCTAACGAGTTCTCGAAAGCTCCGAGGATCGTTAGCTATGAGTATACCTGTCGCTTCTTAGAAGCGAAACTCCAGAAGGGCCAAGCGGTTAGCCCACACATTCTTGCTATGATCGAGAATGTCGAGAAGCTGGAGGCTCTTGGTTGTAAAATCGATGAGAAGATCATTATTGATCGTGTGCTTCATTCACTTCATGATGGTTTTGCCATTTTCAGGTTAAATTACTATATGAATGATATGAAGAAAAGTCTTCATACAGACCGAGAGTGATATGAAATTGAGTGGGAGCTTGAAGCAGGACATTCTCATGATTGGCAACAAGGGTAAGGGTAAGGGCAAGGCTCAAGCTGACCTAGCTGTAGGGAAGCCAAAGTTCAAAAAGCCAGGAAAGGTCAAAAGTGGGCCTGGTGAGACTAGCGGTAGCTCACAAGGCAAGACAAAGAGCAAGGAAAACACGGAGTGCCACCATTGCCACAAGACTGGGCATTGGAGGCGGAACTGTCCCGTGTATGCTGAAGACGTAAAATCAGGCCGCGTCACTCCTGTTGGTACGTCATCTTTTATTCATATGATTGAGATTAACCATGCAAGTTTCGGAACTTGGTTACTAGATACTGGTTGTGGTTCTCATCTGTGTAATCATTTGCAGGGCCTAAGAAGCATCACAACTCTCGCAAAGGGTGATGTGGACCTGCGAGTGGGGAATGGAGCAAGAGTAGCTGCCGTTTCAGTGGGAACATATGTAATCCAACTCTCTAGTGGTTTTGAGTTATTGCTGAATAATTGTTACTATGTACCCAGTTAGTCGAAAAACTTATTTCTGTTTCCGTACTTGATAAGGACGGTTTTTCGTTTTTAATAAAGGATAATAGCTGTATTTTCTCTTTAAACGATATGATTTATGGTAAAGCAGTTTCCATGAATGGAATATATGTTTTAGATCAAACCACAGATATAATGCATGTGAGTAATAAGAAAGCAAAGGTTGGTGACAACGATCAAACCTATCTATGGCATTGCCGTATGGGACACATAAATGAAAAACGCGTGAAAAAGCTCATTGATAATGGGACTATCTCCCCATTTGACTATGAATCTTTTGGCACGTGTGAATCATGTCTCATAGGCAAAATGACTCGAATTTCCTTCAAAGGTGTTGGAATGCGCGCTGCTGACCTATTATGACTCATACATACTGATGTGTGTGGACCTATGTCAATCAACGCTAGAGATGGCTATAGATATTTTATCACTTTCACGGACGATTTGAGTAGATATGGATATGTCTACTTAATGAAGCATAAAAGTGAGTCCTTTGACAAGTTCAAGGAATTCCAGAATAAGGTTGAAAACCAGCTGGATAGAAAGATTTAAGCACTACGTTCAGATCGTGGTGGCGAATATCTTTCGAATGAGTTTGATCAACACCTTAAAGATTGTGGTGTAGTACTACAGTTAACTCCACCTGGAACACCACAATTGAATGGTGTGTCCGAACGGAGAAATCGAACATTGCTTGATATGGTTCGATCCATGATGAGTCACACGGTTGTACCTGACTCATTATGGGGATATGCTCTATTGTCAGCTACTCTAATACTTATTCGAAGTCCGTCTAAAGCTGTAGACAAGACTCCATATGAACTATGGAAGGGAACAGTCCCTAACTTGTCCTTTATTCGGGTTTGGGGCTGCGAGGCTTATGTCAAATGGAGACGTGACGATAAGCTCGGCCCACGATCGGTCAAGACATACTTTATTGGTTATCCAAAAGGAATGTTTGGTCATTACTTTTATTCGCCTACCGAACAACGTGTTTTTGTTGCGGCTAGTGCAAAGTTTCTAGGAAAAGAATTTCTCGAGAACAAGACGAGTGATAGAACCTTCGATCTGTCGGAGGTTCAAGAACCAACAACCGAGCTACCAATGGAGGAAACTGTTCCCTCATCATCGGCTGCGGTAAATATTCCTGAGAAACCCAGGAGGTCGGGTAGAGTCTCCATTCCTCCAGACAGATACATTGGTATGGTCGAGGAGAATGGGAGGATGACGTTTTAACTCCTTAGAGAGTAACGAACCCGCTACCTATAAAGGTGCCATGACCTGTTCCGACTCTAAGCTATGGCTTGAAGCCATGCAATCCGAGATGGACTCTATGTATGAGAATGACGTATGGGATCTGGTTGACTTACCTGATAAGGTTCGGCGTCTTCAGTGCAAATGGCTTTATAAAATAAAGCATTATGTAGAAGGACAACTAGATACCTACAAGGCACGTCTAGTGGCAAAAGGTTTCACTCAAGTGCAAGGATTGCACTATGATGAAATTTTTGCACCCGTAGTTATGTTGCGTTCCATTCGGATAATCTTAGCGATTGCCGCTTTTCATGACTATGGAATTTGGCAAATAGATGTGAAACCCGCCTTCTTAAATGGTTATTTGGAGGAGGAGTTGTACATGGTACAACCCGAAGGTTTCATTGATCCTAAAAATCCTAAGAAGGTATGCAAGCTTAAGCGTTCCATTTATGGACTTAAGCAAGCCTCTCGGAGTTGGAATCATCGTTTCGACCAGGCGATAAAAGAGAATGGATTTACTCGATCGGTCGAGGAACCATGCTTATATATCAAGTCGAGTGGGAGCAAGATTGTCTTCCTAATATTGTATGTTGCTGACATACTCTTGATTGGGAATGACATACCTCTCTTAACTTCGGTAAAAGTTTGGTTAAAGAACCATTTCCAGATGAAAGATCTGGTTGAAGAAAAAAGCATTTTGGGATCCGTATCTACAGAGATAGATTCACGACGGATGTTATCCCTCAGTCAGGAGTCTTATATAGATAATATTCTTGAGAGGTTCAGCATGACCAACTCCAAGAAGGGGAACCTTCCAATGGTCTCTGGGATGCATTTGAGTAAAGCTCAGGCACCAAAGACATCGGAAGAGGTCTAGCGCATGAGTCGGATTCCTTATGCATCAGCTATAGGATCGATCATGTATGCCATGATATGCACACGTCCAGACGTGGCATATGCATTGAGTATGACGAGTCGTTACCAAGGCAATCCAGGTGAAACACACTTGATAGCTGTTAAGAATATCCTTAAGTACCTACGGAGGACTAAGGATTGGGTATTGACTTATGGAGGTGACACTGAGCTATGCGCAACCGGTTACGCAGATGCTAGCTTCCAAACGGATCGAGAGGACTCGAAATCTCAGTCTGGATTTGTCGTACTCTTTAAGGCCTGTGCGTTTTTTAGTTGGAAAAGTTCCAAACAAAATGTTTTTTTATAGCAGATCTAAAATGAGTACGAGTATATGCCGCTTCAGAAGCTGCAAAGGGAAAGCATATGGATGCGTCAGTCTTACAAGGACAACCGGGAGTTCTAGTTTAATGGCCAATCACCACTATGTGATCATAGACGAGATGCCATCTTCCAAGTAAGGGCCTAAGTCTCGCAACACGTCTAGGACATGTACCTTCGGAAGGCTCAAAGATCCGAGATAGTGGAGCAAAAGGAGAGATAGTGAAGACAAAGATTGCTCTCGGATGAAAAATCGCGCGACCCTTCCTAAACCGTTAAAATATGA
>JAIUZE010018266.1:0-41255 GCA_022085475.1 Heliosperma pusillum
AAAATGAGCCAATTATTTTGCTTATTTTTAGTCACATGCAAAGTGGTAGAGTGTAGGACATAAAATGATCATGTTCATGTCATAACATGTCATAATCAATATGTTGTAGTGTGATACAGGAAATGAACAAACACCATTACGTACACTCCACAAGAATCCGGCCTCCACTAGAGTAATATGGTCCATTTTGATTTTTGACATTTGTCCCACAAATACTTATAATCATATGCTTAATTATCTAGAATAATTAAGGGTTAATTTGATTATATACTAATTACTTGATTCAAATTAATAAATAATACTCCCTCCTATTCTGAGCAATGTTCCCCCTTTCCATTTTCGTCTATTCACAATAACTTCCCCCTTTCCTTTTTTGGTAAACTTTTATACATATTTTAATCACATTACCCCACTACAATACCACACAATACCCATACTTTATCTTATTTTAATCACCTTACCCCCACAACAATAATTATTTTAATCACTTCACTCCACAATAATACCCCACAATACATTCCCTCTCTCCAATCACCTTACCCCACTACATTATTTTTGCTTATTTAATTAAAATCCTTAAAATTTGTGCAAAATGAGAAGGGGAAGAAAGCTTAGAATAGGAGGGAATATATACTTAACTTTTAAGTAATATTTTACCATTATATCAATATATAATAAGTCCCACAATGTCTAGTTAATTTATTTTACAACTCCTTGTAAATATAATTAACTAATTACATCTACCTCAAAATATATACACAACCTCAATTAATTTAGTGAATTAACGATTAATTAGTAAATTAAATCTTATTTAATTGTATTAAAATAAGACATAAAATTTATTCAGTCAGTTATCATATAATTGACTAATAAACTCTCGTAACCAAATATATATTAAATATATATGTAAAGGACTAATTAAACTGTATCGTATACAAATAATCAGTTTACTGTTTGGGTCTCATTCTTTAGGTGTGACCGAAAGGGTTCAGTTGATCACCGCCGTTAGACGATAAACGTCTAACTCTAGTCAGGTGATCGTTATTGATTTACGTTAATCAACTAACGTGGAGTATCAATATACTAGTCATCCCACGAATATTCATAAATGAGAATTATTATACAAATGCACTATTGTGGAGGACACTTACGCCAACATTCATGTCAAAATTTCGTCTCAAAGTATGCAAAATTTCAACCTTTAGTGCCATGTTAGCCTTAGCCTTTGAATTGCGTCCTTAAATTTGTTAATTTGACCACATGTAATTATTCTTGCATCAATATGTGGTGGCTTTAACCTGTATGACTCTCAAATCAATTTATTTTCCTTGCTCTAGCTCTATGGCAATAAACCGTCGACCCCAAAACCCCAGAGCTACCCGTGTTGTTCGGGAGGGACCCGGGGTGCCCGAGGTACCTGTTGTTCCTTCCCACCCTTCGTTCCCTAGTATTGTGTTCCGTGACCCAATTCAACGGACCCGTTTTGAGGAGCTAATGACACGTCCCATGACTTAGACTCGTTGCCTAGATGAGAAGTTCTTAGAGGTGTTGGCCATCAAGAGTGATGTCAGGCGTATTTTTACGGTTCTCGGGTTTGCTAGCTTGTTCTCTATGAGGGAGAAGTTGTATCGGGGATTGACCTTGGAAATTTTGAGTTTGTACGCCTATGACAAGACCACCAAGAAGATATAGTTCTAGATCCAAGGGGTAAAGTATAGTTTGAGCAATAAGGAGTTGACGCAAGGATTTGGGATCACAGAGGAGTCGAAGGGCGACAAAGAAAAATTTCCAGATAAATTTAGGGCACCCATGTTCTTGACGTGGCTTTCAAGAGAGGAGCCGCGCACCGTTAGCGCCATGGCCACTAATGATATTTAACATCCGGCTCTTCAGTTCAACATTATGGCGATTGGTAGCATAATCTTATGCCGGGTTGATTTAAGCAAGCTAAACTCCAAGGAAGTTTACTTGTTGAGATCTTACCTTAATCCTAGCCGAAAGAAGAGGCTCTATATAAGTGCAACGACGGTGGTGGCTAATAAATTTTTGAGGATGGCGACAATGGCAAGGACTTCTCTTGATTGTGGAGCGGTGATCACGAGGTTGGCAAAAAAGGTGGTGAGATTTGATCCGCGGCAGAATGATGTGGAGGTGCCGCCGGGATTATTATTTTTCGATGCTCCGTATGTGATCAAGAAGCTTCAATGGATGAGAGAGGTTAGCTGGGGGTTCTATGCGTTGAAGGTGAATGGTAACTTGTAGATGGACTTGCCGGTGGCGGAGGATGCGGAGGACGATTTACCACCCCTTGACAATAACCTTAAGTAAGGTAGGATTAGCGGTGGGAGGACAATCAAGAGATACCTCATTATGCGCCCGCGCTGGAGGACCACTTTTACCTTATTCCCGAGAGTTTGTTGTATACTTTAAGACCGGGGGCCCTATCTCGAGCTCATGCTACTTCTACTCCTTCCCGGCCAGGTCGACGGGAGGAGGTGCCTCATGTGAAGCCAAGAGAGCAACCAGTGGAGCAACCGTCGGCCCAGACACCCGAGTCTCCTATCTAGCGTCTCGTCCAGCCTTTTACTCAGCCGCAGTGCTCCCTTCACAGCGACCCCGCTTCCCGTCTCGCGGAGTTGACCTCCAAGATCAACAATGACCTTGTGATGAGGAGTGTCTACTAGTCCCTGGTTCAGAGAGGTGTAGGTGCGGGATCCCATCATCCGAACTGGTGGAGGGGCTACGGGGACGATTCCAGAGTCTTTGAGAACTACGGGGTGGATCCGTTATCGTGGGGTAGGGCCGAGATACCCCATGGGCATGGGTGTCTAGCCGGGAGCTGGGGACTGAAGGGAGGAGAGGCTTCCGACCACGGAGGTAGGAGCCAGTACCACCATGGTCGCAACAGGGTGGTCAGCCTATTTGGAGCGGAGGCAGAACATGGGAGGAGGCAACCACCAACATTAGAGCCGCGGAGCGCCTTAGAGGTTCGGATTCTCCCCCACCGGATGGCACGATGATGATGCAAGACCCTCTGGTGCCCAGTTCAAGGAGGAGGACTTGATTTGAGTTTGTGTGTGGCCATTGTTTTTCCGTAAGCACTTATGTACTCACCTTAGCTAGTGGTCTTGAATTGTATTTAAATAATTGTTATTTTGTACCCTCCTTGACCAAGAACATTATCTCCATATCCGTGCTTGACCAGATGGTTTTTCTTTTGTAATCAAGAACAATAGTTGTTCATTTTCGCTTAATGATGTGTTTTATGGTAAAGTCGTCTCTATTGGAGGTATTTATGTTCTAGAGAGTAAGAAGCTCAAAATAGGTGAACCTAATCAATGATACCTTTGGCATTGTCGTTTAGGACATATAAATGAACGACACATAAACAGACTTGTTTCAACGAAACCTCTCAAACCATTTGATTACGAATCTTATGGTGTATACGAATCTTACCTTTTGGGCAAGATGACTCGTGCTCCTTTTACGGGAAAAGGGACACGAGCAAGTGAGGTATTAGGCCTTGTACATACGGATGTTTGTGGCCCAATAACTTTTTAGCTAGAGGTGGTTATCACTACTTCATTACCTTTACCGACGATTTGAGTAGATATAGATATGTCTACTTAATGAGGCATAAGAGTGAAGCCTTTGAAAACTTCAAATAGTTTCAACATGAAGTAGAAAACTAATTGTTTGACCTATTTTATAGTTTTGATAATGACATGTGCTTACTTGATAATGTGCTTTACTTGAATATATCATATGCATGTAATTGTGTGTTTTAGTCTTATTATAGCTAACAACAATTACAAGAAAGAAAGATCAAAGTTATAACAACTTCAGGAATAACTTTGTTAGTTTACATGGAAGTTATAGCAACCCAGTCATACCTTTAAAGAAAATTGCTTCAAGCAAGATCTACCTCAAATAACACAAGACTCGAGATGGAGGGTCTTCGTGATCAAGATGAAGAGATGATCCGTATACTGAAGATCTATGTGAAGATTAGATAGTATAGGTCGTCATTCGGTAACTATTCCATTCGAGAGATTTTATGTTCAAAGTTATAGCTTTAGCCTATAACTTTGGATTATAAATGTTGATGCATGATTTTGGAAATAAAATGTTTTAAATGTTTTCAAAAGTGAAAGAGTATTTTTATATTTATCAAAAGTTTTAATAGAGAATATATTTATGAGATTCTATTGGTTAGTAATACAACTTATGGGTTGTCATGCTACCTAGGGTTTCTAATATATTCTATCTCAATTTGTTGTTAACCTAATAAGCTCACCTAGGTTTTGAGCCACCTAGGGTTTCGTGTAAGCCAACGGATTGTGCCACCTAGGGTTGTCTGCCTCGTAGGGTTTCGTGTAACTAGGGTATTTCGGCCTCCATAGGTTGTTTCCCTTGTTTACCTTAATCTAGGATTTTACTATATCTTTACAACAATATTTTGGGATATTAAAGATAAATATATTTCTAAAAGATAAACCAAATAATATTTTGAGATAAAGATATTTCTAAAAGATAAAGCAAATATTATTTTATGATATTAAAGATAAATATTTTTCTTAAATATTAAGCCAGGGTTTTAGATCTACTATGCTTCTATTACTATAAATACTCCTTCACATCCAAATTGTGAAACACACGAAATACACACAGATCACACGCCACATACATACTTGTGATTATTTTCCAAAATCTTTTTAAAGCAAAACTTTGAGCAAAATATTTATTATTTTTAGTGATTGTTTTTCAAAAGAGTCGTGCATCAATTATTATCAATCGCTTGAGTGAAATACGTTATTGGATAATAGTACATCATTATAATCTTACAATTCTTTAACGGTAATCTGTGTGAGTTATATTGTACTTTCTTATTAACGTAAGATAATATAGAGTATTTAGCGATAATCACCTTGAGTTATAATCATAGTGTTGATTATACGAGTGGGTTGATAATTTTTGTAATCCGTAGAAAGGTACTAAGAATTATTAATCGGGAATAGTGGACGTAGGTTTCAACGTGTGAAACTGAACCACTTCAAAAATCTGTGTGCCTCTCCCTACTCTCTTTACTTTTCGTTATTTCGTTACTTGCGCTTACTTTGATTAATTAATTAGTTGATTTTAATCTATAAGATCAATTAGTTGATTTTTGTAATTCGTTACTTGCCTAGGGCTTGGTACGACAGATTATCTAAATTTTTATTACAAAAAAATTTTAAAAGAGGATCTGTTGACAAAACCTTATTTTTGAAATCCGAGGGTTCTGATTTATTTGTTGCTCAAATTTATGTAGACGATATTATATTTGGTTCTACTAACAATAAATTGTGCAAGTATTTTACAGATCTAATGACCTCAGAATTTGAAATGGGCATGATGGGAGAATTAAAATTCTTCCTAGGATTGCAAATTCAACAAACCAAAGATGGAATTAAGATTCACCAACAAAAATATGTCAAGGAGCTAATCATAAAATTTGGTATGGAAAACGCTCATCCAATGGACACACCTATGGTAACTGAAAAAAAGTTGACCTTAGACAAAAATGGTAAGTGTGTCGATGAGACTACATATCGAGGTATGATTGGTTCTTTATTATATTTACCTGCAAGTAGACCTGACATTATGTTCGGCGTATGTGTCTGTGCTCGATTTCAATCATGTTCTAAAGAGTCACATATGATTGCAGTTAAACGTATCTTGAGATATTTAATTGGTACATCTAATTTATATTTGTGGTATCCACTTGAGTGTAATTTCGATCTAGTAGAATATTCAGATGCAGATTATGCAGGATGTTATTTAGATAGAAAAAGTACCTCTGGATTCACTACGTTTATTGGACCATGCATAATTACTTGGGGCTCAAAGAAGCAAAATTCGGTTGCATTATCTACTGCAGAAGCCGAATATATCGCTGCAGGACTGGTATGTTCCCAACTACTTTGGTAAAAGCAACAACTATGTGATTACGGTGTTAATGTTGGTTGTATGTCTGTTTTCTTTGATAATACGAGTGCTATTGTTATTTCTAAAAATCCAGCTCAGCATTCTCGTACTAAGCATATAGACATTAGACATCATTTTTTACGTGACCATGTAGAAAAGGACAACATTAAACTCGAATTTTGTACTACTGAAAATCAATGGGCTGACATTTTAACAAAGGCGTTAGCGAGAAGACGTTTTGAGATTTTGCGGTTGGAAATTGGTTTAATCAGTAGCAATTAAATTCGTCAAATTTATTTTGTGAACCTGCGTGACTGGCTAGAATAAGGCGAGATTGTATGATTGTATCCGCATATTTCATTGCTAGTATATTTGTGTTTAATATTATATATTTTACGTGAGTATCTTGCATATTAAGTGCTTTATGGAAATTGAATTATGAACCACATATTTGCCAAAAACCTATCTTATTCACTTTCCTAATTGAACCAAAATTCTACCCAAGTACCCTATTTGGCCAAAAAATCTCAACCAAATATCTTACCATATATTCTTATTTACCTAATCCTATCCTTACCATATCTCCAAATTAATAACATTAGATTCCTTTTCCTACCCAAATTCAAAAACAAAAAGAAAAAGGAAAAAGAGGAAGAGTAGGACGGCACCTCACGTGCAGTCCTACAAAAACACAAACACCTTGTATGTCTACCAATCCATCACCACAACTCACCCAAAAATTACCCAAATCAACCCAAATCGAGTCGGGTTCGGTGCTTGAAGGTACAAAAAGGCGTCGAAGAAAAAAAAAGGGGGTACAAGAGGGTGTTAGTGAAGACATAGAAAATGAAGGCATTGGGTCCGAAATTAGTTTTAATGTCAAAAGGTGGCTGATTTCAAGGCTTGAATCGAAATTGGATGTGTTTACGGTAAAGTAATAAAGCGCCTTGATGCAAAAGATACGAAAATTGATGCGGATGTTGACAAAATTGCCAAAACCGTGACTATGGGAAACTCAAGCTCTACCCGTGACCGTGGTGGGTCGGGTGTGAGTGGTGAGTTGAGGTCTTGGATGACAGGAGTTGATGGTTGCCTAGCCAAATTAGAGAGGAATGTTGTCGATAATCGACAAGAGATGTTTAGGCAACGGAATCGGATGCAATTCTTGGTGAGCCAAGGAGGTGCATTGGTGAAGAGTGGTTCGGAGATGCGTGAGGGTATGCACACTATTCATGATGCGACGGAGGCTCTTTCTTTGAAGGTTCGGAACTTCGATATATGCCTCACCGCCCAAGCTAATCATGTGTCTACTTGCCTTGATTGTATTTCTACTCTTGAGTACCGTACCTGACCTGATTACATTGATTCCCACATCATTCGCCAACCCAATTTGCCTTGATCTTCTTATCTTAGCTTGTTTGTTTCTTAAACTACTTCACCATTCGGCCCATTTTGCCTTTATACTCTATCCTATTCGGCCCATTTGGCAATAACAATATTTCTTGTGGTTTGTAGTTTTTATTGACATTTGATATTTGATTTTGCTTGATATGACTCGTTTAGTATTGCGTATTTGCATGTTAATTTCTTGCCTTGGAGTATGTTACTCTAGTCATTTTATATCCTTGTTCTTGTCTTTTCAATGATGCCAAGAGGGGGAAGAAATGATATGACTTGAGTCTTTGCTTAAGCTTGCTCCTTGTCAAGACTCGTTATCTCTTAAAGTCTTTCAAGTTATAACTTTGGCTAAGTTGTTATGTTCTTGCGATCAAAGTTGCTATAACTTTGGAGTGTTTTGTTGAGGGGGAACCATACTTAATCACAATGTTAAGAGAAATCATACGAGACTTGTCATCATCAAAAAGGGGGAATTTGTTGGACCTATTTTATTGTTTTGATAATGACATGTGCTTACTTGATAATGTGCTTTACTTGAATATATCATATGCATGTAATTGTGTGTTTTAGTCTTATTATAGCTAACAAAAATTACAAGAAACAAAGATTAAAGTTATAAGAACTTCACCAATAACTTTGGTAGTCTACATGGAAGTTATAGCTACCCAGTCATAACTTTAAAGAAAATCGCTTCAAGCAATATCTACCTCAAATAACACAAGACTCGAGATGGAGGGTCTTCGTAATCAAGATAAAGAGATGATCCGTATACTGAAGATATTTGTGAAGATTAGATAGTATAGGTCGTCATTCGGTAACTATTCCATTCGAGAGATTTTATGTTCAAAGTTATAGCTTTAGCCTATAACTTTGGATGATAAATGTTGATGCATGATTTTGAAAATAAAATGTTTTAAATTTTTTCAAAAGTGAAAGAGTATTTTTATATTTATCAAAAGTTTTAATAGAGAATATATTTACGAGATTCTATTGGTTAGTAATACAACTTATGGGTTATCATGCTACATAGGGTTTCTAATATATTCTATCTCAATTTGTTGTTAACCTAATAAGCCCACCTAGGGTTTTAGCCACCTAGGGTTTCGTGTAAACCAAGGGATTGTGCCACCTAGGGTTGTGCGCCTCCTAGGGTTTCGTGTAACTAGGGTATTTCGGCCTCCATAGGTTGTTTCCCTTGTTTACCTTAATCTAGGATTCTATTATATCTTTACAACAATATTTTGAGATATTAAAGATAAATATATTTCTAAAAGATAAACCAAATAATATTTTGAGATAAAGATATTTCTAAAAGATAAAGCAAATATTATTTTATGATATTAAAGATAAATATCTTTCTTAAATATTAAGCTCGGGTTTTAGATCTACTATGCTTCTATTACTATAAATACTCCTTCACATCCAAATTGTGAAACACACGAAATACACACAGATCACACGACACATACATACTTTTGATTACTTTCCAAAATCGTTTTAAAGCAAATCTTTGAGCAAAATATTTATTATTTTTAGTGTTTGTTTTTCAAAAGAGTCGTGAATCAATTATTATCAATCGCTTGAGTAAAATACGTTACTGGATAATAGTACATCATTATAATCTTACAATTCTTTAACGGGAATCTGTGTGAGTTATATTGTACTTTCTTATTAACGTAAGATAGTATAGAGTATTTAGCGATACTCACCTTGAGTTATAATCATAGTGTTGATTATACGAGTGGGTTGATAATTTTGGTAATCCGTAGAAAGGTACTAAGAATTATTAATCGAGAATAGTGGACGTAGGTTTCAATGTGTGAAACTGAACCACTTCAAAAGTCCGTGTGCCTCTCTCTACTCTCTTTACTTTTCGTTATTTCGTTACTTGCGCTTACTTTGATTAATTAATTAGTTGATTTTAATCTATGAGATCAAATAATTAATTACATATCATATAAATCGAAAAAGTGGGGCTAGTTTTTAATACTCAATTCACCCCTCCCCCTCTCTTTCGTATTCGATCAATAGACTCTACACTAATTGAATAAGATGTTTAAAGTCCTACGATCCGATCGTTGTGCTGAATATTTAAAAAATGAATTTGATTCACACCTAAAAGATTGTGGTATAGTATCACAATATACTCCTCCTGGGACACCTCAGCTAAATGGTGTGTCCAAAAGGAGAAACTGAACTTTATTAGATATGGTTCGGTCAATGATGAGTCTCACAGAGCTTTCTGATTCATTTTGGGAATTTGCTATCTTAACCGCAATATTTTCACTAAATCGTAGCCCGACTAAAGCGGCAGACAAGACTCCATATGAGATATGGAAAGGAAAAGCTCCTTATTTGTCATTTATTAGAATTTGGGGTTGCGAGGCGTATATTCATGAAAAGTCTAACGACAAACTCGCACCCAGATCCAACAAATGTCTTTTTGTAGGGTATCCTAAGGAAACACGTGGTTATTACTTTTACAACCGTAACGAGGACAAAGTTTTTGTTTCTCGTGATGTTGTCTTTCTAGAAAACGATATCGTTTCTAATAGACAGAGTGGGAGAAAGTTTGACCTTGTTGAAGTTCCAGAGCCACAAACCAAAAATAAAGTAGAGGAAAACGTTCCCTCCTCATCTGAAACGGTTGTTGTCCCGAGAAGATCATGTAGAATTATTCATCAACCTGACCGTTACCTCGGACGCATCGTGGAAGATGGAGATTTGTTACTTTTTGAAAGTAATGAACCCACAACCAACAAGTCGGTCATTTCTAGTCCCGACTCCACGCATTGGCTCGAGGCCATGCGATCCGAAATAGATTCTATGCGCTAAAATCAAGTATGGGACTTGGTAGACTTACCCGAGAAGGTACAACCTCTTCAGTGCAAGTGGATCTACAAGATCAAAATCGGCATAGATGGACATATCAATGTCTACAAAGCTAGATTGGTGGCGAAAGGCTTCACTCAAGTTCATGGTTTACACTATGATGGAACCTTCGCCCCAGTCGCTATGCTTCGATCCATTACGATTCTCTTAGCGGTTGCCGCTTTTCATAACTATGAAATTTGGCAAATGGATGTCAAAACCACCTTCTTGAATAGGATTCTATAAGAGGAAGTGTACATGACACAACCTAAAGGTTTTGTGGATAAATCCAACCCTAAGAAGGTGTGCAAACTTTGGAGATCCATTTATGACCTTAAGCAAGCATCCAGGAGTTGGAATCATCGGTTTGATCATGTTATTAAACAAAATGGTTTCACTCGAAGTGTCGACGAGCCATATTTATACATGAAGTTTAGTGGGGACAAAGTTACTTTCCTTATTTTGTATGTGGATGACATACTTATCATTGGGAATGATATACAAATGCTTACTTCTACAAAGAAGTGGCTAGGGAAACATTTCTAGATGAAGGATTTGGGAGAGGCACAACGCTTTTTGGGTATCCGGATCTATAGAGATAGATCCAAGAGGATACTAGCATTAAGTCAAGCAGCTTATATAGATAAGATTCTTGATCGGTTCAAAATGAAAGACTCTAAGAGACGCTTTCTTCCCATAGGTCATGGTATCACTCTGAGCAAATCACAGAGTCCTACCGTTACCGAAGAGATTGAACGCATGCAGCTGATCCCTTATGCTTCCGCAGTTGGATCAATCGTGTATGCTATGATGTGTACTCGCCCCGACGTCGCATATGCTTTGAGCATGATGAGTCGTTATCAAGCTAATCTAGGTGAGAGTCACTGGATAGCCGTCAAGATCGTCCTTAAGTACTTCTGAAGAACTAAAGATTTGTTCTTGGTGTTTGGATGAGAAACTGAGTTGCGTGTAAAGGGTTACATAGACACTAGTTTCCAAACTGATAAGGATGATTTAAAATCTCAATCCGACTTTGTCTTTATGTTGAATGGAGGAGCTGTTTGCTGGAAGAGCTTCAAGCAAAGAGTTACTGCGGATTCTATAACAGAAGCTGAGTACCTTGCAACATCAGAGGCTGCAAAGGAAGCAGTGCGGATTCGGCAATTCATGGAAAGTCTAGGAGTAGTCCCCACCGCAGCAGATCCAATCACGATGTATTGTGATAACAGTAGGGCTATCTTTCAAGCAAAGGAACCCAAGTTTAGTAACAAGTCTAGACATGTACTTAGGAAATACCATGTAATTAGAGATTACGTGGAGAGAAAGGAAATTGATGTATGTAAGGTTGGGAAAGAGGAAAACATCGATGATCCTCTAACCAAGCCTCTTTCAAAGGCTAAACATGATGGTCATGTCGTCGCAATGGGATTAAGACGAGTACCTGAATTTCTCTAGGTTATATGATATGTAATAGTTGAATATTGTATCAATGTTTACATATATGATAATTTCATTCATTGTTCCAGTTTTATATATGAGCTCTTTATTTTGGTTTGACTAAATGTCAATACTTTGTTTTATCTGAATTTGTTTTATGAAAAGTTGAACGCAATTCAAGTGAACAAGATAAACTTAGTACTATTGTCCCTAGTCACTCATAGGAGGCGACGTCTCGTAGTGACTAGATTTTTAGTCGATCGATGCCTAGTTCAGCGCCGTGGGGTCATGGAGATGACTAGTCGTTTACATACGCAGACTGTATGACACAATGTTGGGAAGTGACCTTTATAGGATCCCTCATCAAAAAAATTGTTGAAGCCTGGTCGTGGCAGGGATTTCTATATTATTCCTATGAGTCGATTCTTTAGACTGGTGACCATTTACCGGAGTCGGTGTAGTTTCCGTTTGACCTTGGTTTTTGTCCTAGGTCGTGCCGTGATACGAGGCCGATGGACATCTTCTGGGTCATGGTGATCTGCATTATACAGTGGAAGTTGGTTCAACAAGAATTGACCACCCACGTTGGGTATTAACATCTTCGGGCCACTCGAGGACGAGTGAGTGGAAATGCGTGACCACGCTCGGAAGAGATCGCTGGTAGATTTTCCGGTTAGACAGTTACTCTCCCTGATAAAGAAACCACTCTATTTCTATTTTTCAATCGCAAGTGCGACCTAAAAGACACCTTGCCATGAGTGGGAGGATGTGACACAAAGAGACAAGCGGATCGATAGCACACAACTTGTCGAGACAAGTGGGAGATATTGTCGAAGAAGGAGATCTCCGCAATAGGGTGGCTACATGCACAACTTGTATCGGACAAGTGGGATATTGTTGGAGTAAGTGTCATCCACAATAATGCATTTGTATAATAAATCTCATTTTGGAATATTCGTGGGATGACTAGTATATTGATACTCCACGTCAGTTGATTAACGTAAATCAATAACGATCAGCTGACTAGAGTTAGACGTTATTATTGTATTGTGGCGGTGATCAATTGACCCCTTTCGGTCACACCTAAAGGATGAGACCCAAATAGTAAACGGATTATTTGTATACGATAAAATTTAATTCGTCCTTTACATATATATTTGATATATGTTTGGTTACGAGAGTTATTTATTGGAAATTGAGTTAGGAACTCAAATTCGACTAAGTTTATTTTTCAATTATGCGATAATTGACTAATAAATTTATACTCCCTCCTAGTCACTCATTTCTTCCTCTTTCCCTTTTGCACAAAAATTAAGAAAATAAATTTGGACCACACAAAACACACTACCCCACACACAAATAAATTTGAACCACACAAAACCCACAACCCCACATCCTAAAAGGGAAAGAGGGAAGAAAACCCGACTTACCCAATAAGGAAAGAGGGAAGAAATGAGTGACTAGGAGGGAGTATCTTATTTCAATATGATTAAATAAGATCTAGTTTAGTAATTAATCGTTAATTTAATAAATTAGTTGAGGTTTTACATATATTTTGAGGTAGAGGTCATTAGTTAGTTATATTTACATGGAGTTGTAAAATAAATTAACTAGACATTGTGGGACTTATTATATATTGAAATAATGGTAAAATATTATATATTGATATCGGGCACGGCAAGACAATTCGAAAGGAAGGGCGCGGCCTTCCCTTGTCTTTTTTTGTGGGGCAAAACCTCACTCACACCAAAACAAAAAAAGGTGAAACCACCAAAACTAGAGGCTTGCTTAAGTATGTATTATTTATTAATTTGAATCATATAATTGTTATATAATCAAATTTACACTTAATTATACTAGATAATTAAGCATATGATTATAAGTATTTGTGGGACAAATGTCAAAAATCAAAATGGACCATATTACTCTAGTGGAGGCCGGATTCTTGTGTAGTGTAAGTAATGGTGTTTGTTCATTTCTTGTATCACACTACAACATATTGATTATGACATGTTATGACATGAACATGATCATTTTATGTCCTACACTCTTTCACTTTGCATGTGATTAAAAATAATCAAAATATTGGCTCATTTTTTAGTTACATGACCGGCTATATGGCCTATATAAGGACATCTTGGCTGTTCATTTATTTTGCTCATTTTTCACTTGTTTTTGCTATTTCCTCCAACTTCTCTCTAAAACTCTCAAATTAAATAATATTCTTATATTACTAGATTATTAATAAATCTAATATTAGTTACTACTTGTCACTATATTTTCTAGTCTAAATTTATAGTGATAGTTTGGGTTTAGTCTTGGGTGCATGTTGGAAGGAGACTTTCTACATTGAAAGTTCATTCAAAGGAGATCATCCTCTTGGTTTTAGCTCAAGATCAATAAGAAAAGGATTTTCTTATTGTGCCCTTTAATACCGAAATTTCTCAATGTATGAAAATTTCTTCTTATGTTTATTTATGTCTTTATATTTGCATGCATGTTACATAGATCAAAGTTAAAACAAATTTATTTGTAATTTGTAAAACTAATTTGAGGAGTCTAATTAGGGTCTATGGACTTTTAATGAATTCGGGGCAAAACGTAAACTTTAAGTGTAACAACATGGAAAGACACCATTATAAGCTTGAAGTCGCTTTTCCAACTTAACAAAGTCATTTTCCTAACATTAAGTGAAAATTTCTCATTTGAGACCTTAATTCGAGCCGAATTTTCACTAAAAGTCAAAAAATTTCGTTTCGTGGTACAAACAATGGACTATGAAGTCTCATACACTTGTCATTGAGTCAAAGATGGTTCTTTTACACAAATTTTGAATAAAAATTGAAATTTTAGAAATCTATGAAAAATTGGGGTTTAGGGTTACTAGAAATTCTTAGATTTCTCAATTGAAATCACTAATTAAGAAGCTAATGGAGTAGCATATACATAAACAACTAAATACTAAGCAAAAGGAAGTAATTAAACATATTTCAACTTTAAACAAGGAAAATCAAGGCAAGAATCAAAGCATCAAGTTACCCACTCATGCTAAACAATGTAGGAAAGAGAAAATAGAAGAGTATATTTACCATGAAGATGAAGAAAATGTCAAAGTGATGAATTCCTAAGGGATTAGAACAAGATTTAAGGGATATTTTAAGCATTTGAGAGAGTTTTGGGTTGAGTTGAGAAAAGAAGCAATTTAGAATGACGAGGAGAAATAGGCGAAATTCAGGTAATTAAGACCGAGGAGCACCGATTTCAGCTCGACGCGATCGAATAGAAAACTCACTCGGTCGAGTGAAGTCCACTCGGTCGAGAAAAATTCTTACTCGGCCGAGTGAAACCCAACTCGGTCGAGTAGAGCCCCAACTCGACGAGTAGCACAATGGATCATTCTAAACCTGCTCCTGTCTCTCGTCACTCGATCGAGCACCTCGTCACTCGGCTGAGTGACATCCTACGCGGCCGAGTGAAAACTTTACACGGCCGAGTAGGACTGCTATAGCTCCAATTGAGCCAAATCTTGGGAAGTCTCGAACTCCTTTGCGCTTTCCGATTCACCCCGCTCAATTATGACGTACTCCGAGCTCTGCCTTACCTAAATCCGCTTGTGGCCCAACTTTCTAACGGAAAGCCTTCTCCTTGGTCTGATCGATGCGAGCGACGTTTCAAGATTGATTGCTAATTACTGGCTACATCAATTCGCCGACACTATCCAGGATTCAACCCGCTACTCCTTTACGGTACCTGCAACGAAAACACGGTCATGCCTACCAAAGCACGATTTCACCTTAATTTCCGCTAACTCATTCACTTCACGTTAAATATAGTTACTAAATCGCCTTAACTTCATTAAACATCCACGAACGCAACACCTATTCATACATACACAAGTCGTAACGTCATCACTAGAAAATATTATAACATTCAACTTACACAAGCCATCATACTCATACCACACATAGACAGACACATTGATAAACGCAGTTTTAGCCATCACACAGACATGCATCCAATCACATCATATGCACACAATGTTTCCCTTAATCTTACCCACCCACATCGTGACCAACCGAGTTAATAGGCTCTAGTTTTGACATTAGGACGCGTACTCATCCAAAACCGACCTCCTATTGCAATCACGTTGGGTTCATTTTAATTGACACTCCTAAATTCGTTTTGGTTCATTGGCTTAGGTTCCATAACTTGGCTCTGATACCACTTTGTAACAGCCTGATTATCCGACCAAGATCGCGTTACCGTATCGGTTTCCCGAGGCAATGAATCTGAACTCTAATTTAGAAACATCGTTTATAAATTTAGAAAATTTAACGAATTAAAAAACAACTATTAAATAATATGAGTGATGACTACTACAATCTTTCTAATACAATCCACTAATAACGACTCAAAATGTCTAGACTCGACCTCTTGTCCATGCTCGGCTTAAATCCCACTCAATTGTTTAATATCAAACCTATTGAGTGCTCCCCATATGACCATAAATATCATATGGATCAACGCAGGCCATCCCAAAATAGGTGAAAGTTCACAAGCCAACAAACGTCAATCTCAAAAATATAAAAGCATAAGACATGATACGAAAATGAAGTATATGCATAATGACTATGACGTACAACAAACATGAGATACAATCCACACTCCAGTACCGGGACACACCCAGACGTACTCGCCGCCCATCATACCGGTGTCGGGACACACCCAGACGCAACAAATCACAATAGGATACTCGGGACACACCCGTGGTACCGGGTCGAAGGCACAACACACAAGTATGCTTGGTGAACTTTTCTAACCAAACTTACCAATTTCATAGCGGAAATTAAAGACACACCTTTTCGGGGATGAGATCCCTTATAGGTTATTCTAACACCTAAAGGACTCTTTAAATAAATCTTTTGATCACGACACTCGAACCTAGCATGGTACAATGCTAACCAATCAATACCTAATATTATATCGAACTCTCCTAGAGGGAACTTAAGGAGATTAGCGGGAAAGATAGAACCCGCAATAGATATTGGGACATTTGGATAAAGGGTAGAACAAGAGATAATATCTCCGGATGGTAAGGATATGGGAGTATCCTCACTAGATGTAAGCTCGATAGATAATTTATTAGCATAAGTCGATGACACAAAAGACATAGAAGCACCAGTATCAAATAGAATAAGACACGGTTGCTCTAAGATTGAGAACATACCCGTAATGATCTCGGGATGAGCATTGGCTTCTGCACGGCTCATGACAAAGATAGAACCTTTAGGTTTAGTAGGAGGAGGGGGCAACTTTCAATCGAGGCAATCATCCTAGCGGTGACCACCCTTTTGACAAAAGAAGCACACATAAGGTCGGTTGTAACATGCCACACCGGGGTGATGTGGAAGTCTACAACGGTTGCAAAAACGACCTTGAGCTTGAGCTTGAGGAGCATAAGGCTTATGAGCCACATTTGAAGTAGCTCGAGGAATGAAAGGAGTAGGATTTCTTGTATTTGAATTTGAAGGATTGAATCTCCTCTTATTAGCATAAGAGTTAGAAGGAGACGGGATAAACGGTCACTTCCCAAATACATTAGGTCTTGGAGAGAAAGAAGGAGAGGGATTATGCATCACAGCTTCATCTCTAATAGCCTTCATAGAATTCTCGGCCCACAAGGCATCATCATAAAGATCTCCAAAGGAGGTAGTATTCCTCCTCACTTTACTTTGCAGAACGACACTCAACTTGTTTCGGTAATAGAACGCTCGGTCCTCATCATCTCGGATAAGTCTTGGAGCAAAATGAGCAAGCTTATTGAACTCCGTAGTGAAGTCCTGAGCTGACAAGTTGCCTTGCTTAAAATCAATGAACTCTTTGAGCCTTTGTTGCTTAAGCTCTTTAGGATAGAATCTACCTTCCACAAGAGCTTTAAAGCAACCCCAATTGAAGTCTTCCTCCCGAACAGCGGTGGCACTAGTGATAGCCCACCAGTTACCAGCTTCCCTAACAAGGAAGTGCTTTGCGATCCTAACCTTGTCCTCTTCACGGACTTGGTATAGATCGAACTGCTTCTCCATCTCCCGGAACCAATCGGATAGCTCCGTAGGGTCCGGTTCTCCACCCATGCGTAGCCACCTTGATGGTTATCTTCCCTTCGAGGGGGAACTTGGTTGTTGGCTTGAGCTAAAGCTGCATCTTGCTGATTTTTCAGCACTTGAGTAAGAGCTCCAACACGACATTCTCTACCATTCGTGGTCTAACCATTTTCATAAGAAACAAAAACAAATTAAGTTACTCCTATCAATTAGCATAAACAAATAGACTACCAAGCAAAGTCCTTAACTTCTACCCAACTCTCATTTATTATTTCCAAGGTCAAGTAGTTTAAGTTTAGGGTTCACGTGTGTGCGTCGGGAGCGATAAAGCTCTAATACAACCTGTGACAACCCTCGCGAATGCGGAAATAAAACATACAAGCATGTGATATAATAAGCGGAAATACGGTATTTTAAAAACCTATATACATGCAAGATAAGTATACGAGGAGTGTCAAATTACAAACCGAATACAAAATACTATAAGATAAGAGACGTAGTGGCTCAAAAGGTTAACAATGTCAAAGTGTTTAGCAAACTAGCTAAAATCGTCTCGAGGTGTTTCAATCCAGGGACAACACTCGCTAGCGCACACCCGAACCCAAAATAGCATACGCAAAAAGCCATCCATGCAAGCAACCTGTTCATCCATGAAAAACATGAACGCCACAGTCAGTGGGGAGTAACTCCGGGTTCTCCCAGCCATATCACATTAAACGTACATAAAAGGAAATACAAAAGTAGATGCATGCATATATAGATATAAATGTGAAATACGATAAGAATAGATTGGCAATTCGATATATCATAATAAGACCATAAGAGTTACAAGTCCGAATCCATCATGTTATACAAAGACTCGGGGAAGACACTCTTAGGCAACCGAATACGCTCACTAGGGCTTGCATCTCACCGTTAGCGGTATAAGTTTGATAAGATTGAGACTCGACAAACAAACCATGCCAAGTCATCGTAATCACGCATCCAAACACAACGACACACGACATCTCTCACGGTAAATGAAACGCACTAGCACCGTGTACATGGCAAGTATGATTAAAAGGCATCCACGAGATAAACATTTCCCTGAACGCATACACGATTCAATTCATTTCGTATATGTGGACTAATTTCCTCTGGTAGGACGACGATATAAATATCCGATCCTAGTCTAAATCGGGCCAGAATCCCGGAATCGCATTTTCCAGTTCGACATGCGATAAACGTTTCGCATCCAAGACTCGGTCAATCAAATGACGCCGAGTACCCCAAATTCGGTAGAATAATTCACGAAAGAGGCGGAAAAGAGCTCAAGCCTCATAACAAGCGGTACGCTACATGCAAATAACACCACCTCGCAAGTACACAACATTTGACGGCTGGGTCGATCAACGCAAAGCGTTCGCCTCCCAACAACGTCGTCGTATGCCCACTAACACATGCAATTAAGCAGTAGGATACCTCCCCGTTCCGACATTCCAGCCTTACGAACGTGGAGGTAGCCAAGGGAATGAGAGTACAAAGCACATAACAAAATAGTGCTCAAACCGTAACATTTGTAAAAACCGACTCAAAGTGGAACATACCAAAAACCGTCACAAAACATGTGATACAAGCGAATGAAATATCATATATTCAAAACATTAATATTATAAGTCACTACGTAAAATTATACGATAAACGAACGATCGGAATTATTATAAATGAAAACCGTAAACAAAATTTACAAAGAACATCCAGCAGGAGCCAGCCGGTCAGGTGGACCGGCTGTCGGTCACCCGGCTAAGGCTAATGCATCATACGAAAACCACATTGAAATGTCAGTGTGTCCCAGCCGGTCAATGGGACCGGCTGCCGGTTACCCGGCTGGGACCAAAGGGTCATGAGAAAAATAAAGGGAAAAAGAGGGGTGTCTCAGCGGGTGGTCTGACCGGCTGCCGGTGGACCGGCTGAGACCAACTTCATACTTCAAATTTTACGTAACATGTAATAATATACAGCCACTACCCCAGCCGGTGGTCTGACCGGCTGCCGGTCGGCCGGCTGGGGTCCAAAGTGCACGAAAATCACCATTTCTCCTAAGGTTAAACATTTATCAATTATCGATTATCAACATAATTCATCCATTCTCATATAATTTCTCAACTATCAACATTCATCAATAACAACACAAATCCTACGCATACTAACCATAATCTAAATACCATTACTAGCCTAGAAAACACATAAAACACGTAAATGATATCGAGTAACCCTTCACCGTTACCTTTATTCGTCTTCACTCCGCGTCAAGGTCCTCTTCAATTAGGATATAGTCTTTGTAGGGATCTTGAAGGTCACCATCTACAAAAAGTTAAATAAAAGATGAATTTACTTCACCTTGAGAAAGACGGAAAGTTTGAAAAGCGAGAAAGACGGTAATTTTATTATCAATACGGATAGAGGAAGCTAAGAGGGGAAGAATAAGACGAACTTACGAGAATTTGAGCGAGAAACGAATGAGATATGACGAATCTAAGGTTGGATCAAAATGGAGGCAAGGGTTTTGGGATTTCTTAAGGAAGAAGAAATGTTGAATTGAGTTGTGTTTGTGAAAATAGGTTAAGAGGAGTATGAGGGAGCAAGTCAATAAAAGTCAAAGACGGCTTAAGACGGGATTTACTTGAAATCTCGCGGAAAACCAAATACGAACTCGGAAATTCTAAATTTTACTCGGAACATTAAATTCTAAAATAAAACTAAAATACGCTGAAAAGTATCCGTAAAATATTTTCATTATAAAAATTAGGGTACATTTGCGGGTGTTACAAAATATGTCTTAGTCAGGCGACTGGCTGAGGCACATCCTATATTGCCTTCATTTTCTCAAGTGTCATATGGTCCAGCCGGGTAGCCGGCAGCCGGTCCACTTGACTGGCTGGATCATGCTGTATATTGGTTGATTTTCAAATGTTACATTGGTGCCAGCTGGGTAGGCGGCAGCCGGTCTCCCTGACCGGCTGGCACACGTTGCCTTTCTTTCTCTATATTTTCTTATACTTTCATTTATAATAGTTCGCATGGTTCGTTTGTTGTATAAATATACGTAATGACTTTAAATATTCACGTTTAGAATATATGATGTTCCATTTGCTTGTATCGCATGTTTTGTGACGGTTTTTGATATATCTCATTTTGAGTCGGTTTTACATATGTTATGAATTGAGCACAATTTGTTACGTGCTATGAACTCTCATTCCCCGGCTACCTCCTCGTTCGTAAGGCTGGAATGTCGGAACGAGGAGCTGTATCCTTACTGCTTAATTGTATGTTTTAGTGGGCATATGACGACGTTGTTGGGAGGCGAGCGCTTTGCGTTGATCGACCCAGCCGTCAAATGTTGTATACTTGCGAGGTGGTGTCATTGCATGTAGCGTACCGCTTGTTTATGATGCTTGTGCCCTTTCCGCCACTTTCGTGAAGGTTGACCGAATTTGGGGTACTCGGCTTCTATGGTTGACCGAGTCTTGGATGCAAAATGTTTATCGCATGTCGAATCGGAAAATGTTCTTTCGAGAGTCTGGTCAGGTTTAGACTAGGATCGGATATTTATATCGTCGTCCTACCTGATGGAATTGTGTCTACATATACGAAATGTTAATCGTGTATGCGTTCATTGAAATGTTTATCCCGTGGATGCGATTTTAATCATAACGGCAATGTACATGGTGCTAGTGCGTGTCATTTACCGTGAGAGATGTTTGTCAACGTATTCGTACGTTTGGATGGATGATTATATGTTGATTATTTGTGACCGTTGGATGACTTGGCGTGGTTTGTATGTCGAGTCTCAATCTTATCAAGTATATGCCGCTACCGGTGAGATGCAAGCCCTAGTAAGTATATGGTTGCCTAAGTGTGTCTTCCCCGAGTCTATCTATAATATGATGGTTACGGTTTTGTACTTCATGGGCCTATATCTTAAATATCGAAATGCCTATTTATCCTTTTCGTAATTCACATGTATATTTATATATGCATGCTTCTACTTATGTATTTCCGTTTAAGTATGTTATTTGTGATATGGCTGGGAGAACCCGGAGTTACTCCCCACTGACTGTGGCGTTCATGTTTTTCATGGATGAACAGGTTGCTTGATTGGATGGATTTTGCTTGTTGTTTTTGGGTTCGGGTGTGAGCTAGCGGGCGTTGGCCTTCACGATTCACCCCTAGACATTTCTTAGCTATTTTGCTAATAACTTTATGTTTGATCACGTTTTGAGAGACTACGTCTCTTTGTAGTATATCCTACTTTAGTTGGTATATATTTGACATTCCTCGTACTTTTAATTTGGCATGTAAAAAGTTTTAAAAATACCGTATTTTCCGCTATATAAATCGCATGCTTGTTATGTTTTATTTCCGCTATCGCGAGGGTTGTCACATTAGAGTTTTCCTAAACTTTCTTTAAATCGGCAAAAATTGTAATATAAATAGGAAATTCGTCTATTATTATTAGTTAAATTTTAGTTACCTAAAAACACTTAGAAAAACCTAGTATTATTATTATCTATCGTATTACTTCAATTTTCGCAAGAAGTTTCATTACTTCAGCTTTGTAATCGGTAATTATTACTTTTTTCATTGTTATTCAAGTTTCAATCTTTAGTTATCAATTCCTTTGTTGTTAATCTATCTTATGCTTTTAATTATGTCGTATGTTAGTTTAATTGCTGTTAGTTTAATTAACTGAGTAACTAAATTCCTATCTAGGCTTAAAAGAGGATCTTGGATTATTAGAAGGTGTAGATTAATTGATTGAATTGCAATTACATGGTTATCGTTTGATTATACACTTAAATCTAGTTAATTGATTACTGGCCAGGATTAATTAACTAGTCTCGTAAATTAGGATTACCCTGCCCGGGCTAAAACTAATAAAGGCTACGATAATTAAATAGAACTCTTTTAACGATAGCGTTCACATGTTATATTGTAAATCTAAAGGTCATAATTGAATCAACCGATCTTTTGACCTTAGATAATTTTATTGCATGTTAACTGATTATTTCTCTATCCCCAAATAATAATCTTAGTGAACCTAAGACCCTAGACTTTTACTTATTGAATTCACCTTTTGTTATTATCATTATTGCAATTAGTTTAGAACAAACAATCAAAACTGCAGAAATTGTTACTTTAAGACGAACTTAATTGTTAGCAAACTAGACTATTACCGCCAATGTGGATTCGATACCTTACTTACCACTGAATATTGGTTAGTATTAAGTTAGTATTTATTTTGATTTAGGCGACACGTGATGTAAAATATTCCAAATATTTTACTTTTCAGAGTATAAATGTTGCAGCGGAATAAAAAATATCTAAAAATATACGGATTAGTTGTATAATCTCGCAAGATTAACAACTAAAACTTGAATTAGACAAGTACTCTGGCAAGATAACTCGAATAACTCGAATAAAAGGGATATGAATTAGTTAAGACAATCTCGCAAGATCACTCAACTAAGACTTGAATTAGACAAGTGATCTCGCAAGACAACTTGACCAACTCGTGTGTAAACTCTCAACCTCGCAAGATATCAAGCAAACACAAATTCAACCTCGCAAGGAAGAATGGTTATTATTTCCCTCTCGAAAGAAGTAAATAATAGAACTTAAAGCTCGCAAGCTAATAAGAACAAACAAGTAATAACTTGAACTCAATTCTCAATTGTGTATCAAAAATTGATTACAAGCTAACTATTTATACTAGTACTACTCACCTTAAACTAACTAGTTAGTAATTAGGAAACAATGTGAACACTACCTTATTAGGAAATAAGATAATTACACTACTTTATTCAACTTAGGAAACTAATAACTTGACTCGATTTAGGAAAGTACTAATTTCATCCATTCTTTCCACCTTGTGATCACATCCTTGCATTGTTGAATGTCCGTCCATAAACAATCACCCGCGTACAATCTGGACAACTGAACTTAAAACGATCATATCGCCTTCGTTACTTAACCAAATAAAGCGTGTGACCACTTGTTGGAAAGCTAACATCATGTATTTTCATGTTCAAGTGAAATCGCGTCAAAATTAGCTATATTTTATGAGATATTTAGCTGTAAAGTCAATGGAACGAATCTAGGATGTCAAAGTGAGTTGATCTTGATTTTTGAACATATACCCATGTCCCACGACTTCAGCCTTATCATATTTGGCGCCGTTGCCGGGGAAATAACAATTTTCTGTTTGTTTTTAATGTAGTTTGTCTTTTTGTCTTAGGGAACTTCAGTTTCCAGAGACCGTTCTTATCCTTTTCTTTAGTGTTTGTTTATGCCCAGGTCTCCCAGGTCCAAGCTTGTACCTTTTGATCCCGAACCCAAAAAGACCCTCCGTGCTAGATGAAACTTTTGGAAGGAAATCCGTCAAGCCGAAGACTTGAGTATGCTTGACTCCATCTACGCCGATTTTGTTGCAGAAAATCTGTCCTTAGAAGAGGATACTTCTACTTCTGCCATTATTTCAATCATGTCGACTTTAGCCACTAATTTCGAGCCCACCCTTGAATCCTTTTTCCAAGGGATTCAAGCTCCCCACCACAGACAATGGTACTTTTGAAATTCGCCCATCTTATATCACTTTGGTGGAGCGAAACATATTTGGAGGGAGAGCTACTATGGATTCTGCGAAACACATGGAAAAGTTCACCGATTATTGTTGTTCCATCCTGCAATCAGTTGGAGTAACACAAGATCAAGTTAAGTAGGTGCTTTTTTTTTCTCTACGGGATGGAGCTACGGATTGGTTACGAGATTTGGATATGGAGGCACATGGATTATTGATTGGAATTCTCTTGCTCTTGCTTTCTACAAGAGGTATTTCCACCACAGAAGACCAATGCCATAAGAAGCCAACTTACTAATTTCAAACAAAGACCCACTGAGGACCTTAATGAGGCGTGGGTTCGCTTCAAGAGGCTAGTCCGTTCTGTTCCGCATCATGGTTTTGAAACTTGTTTATTTACTTTGCAATCACCTTTACAATGGTTTGTATGACGATCATCGGGCTCTACTTGATTCTTCAGCTAATAGGAGGTTTCAAAACAACACGAATGATGCCAATGCATGGAAGCTAATAGATGAGATGGCTACTCACACTGCTGAGTATGGTAACCCTAGAGGAAGTGCGAGAGGGGGTGGGTTGGATAGTGCCGTTGCAGCTCAGTTGGAGGTTTGACTGCCCAAATTGCCGAATTAAAAACTTCACAATCTTTAGGATATAAGCCGACGGTTCATACTAAGGTTCAACAAGAGATAAAATGTGAGAGAAGTGGTACTGCGAGGCATAATGTGGTTGAGTGTATGAGTACGGTTGAACAATTCCTTGCTTTTCAATCTTTTAAGAAATGCAATTCGTACTCTAACTTTTTTAATGAGAGGAGCATCCAAACTTTTTATATCGAAGTCAAAATGTCCTTAATCCTACCCCAAAACCGCCTCAGCAACAAAGTTCCTTCTATGTGATTCCTCAAAATTGCAATTCTCAACAAGGCAATTATAATTGTCAAAATCAGGGAGGCCAAAACTTTCAACAACCACCTTAAGCACCTCCCAATAATGACATGGCCGAATTGAAAGCCATGTTGCAGCAAAGTCTCACGATCCAACAAACGCAAGATGCCCAAATCTTTTAATTGCTCGCTCATAACAAGATAGTGGATACTCAAATTGCCCAATTGGCAAGTCAAAATCCACAAAGGCAACCGGAAATCTCCCTCCTCAAGGCAAACCCGCACATGGACATGCTATTTCTATAACCTTGAGAAGTGGGACCCATTATAAGAGTGCAAAGATGCCGAGTCAAGTTGATATGGGAATGAGTGACGTAGGAACGGAAGGTGAAGGAAACAAGGGTTACCTAGTTTGAATAAGAAGAACGACGAAAAATCACCCAGTCCTACAGACATACTCGTTCGAGTGTCTAATTCTGAAGATGATAATTCTATCGTCTTAAGAACACTCGATCGAGTGAAGCCGGAACTCGATCGAGTGTCCACTATTGAAGAGGAAAAATCTGGCGTCTTTGGATCACTCGATTGAGTTTACCCAATACTCGATCGAGTGACCAAAGTTCTTGAAGATGACGACGGTAATAAAGAGAACGAGAGGAAAGAAGCCGAGCCCGGTAAAAATTTTATTCCTTTTCGTCACCGACAACGTAAATCTAAGCTAGATCAACAATTTGGGAGGTATGAGAGGTATATGAAAGCAGTCAAGAATTTGCAAGTGAGTGTACGTTTTACAGAATTAATCACTCAAGTGCCAGCTTATGCGAAATTTATGAAAAGATATATTGGCAAGGAAGCGGTCCTTTAATGAAGTGGAGACGATCACATTTACTGAGGAATGAAGCGCTGTGTTACAATCCCGTTCACTACCTAAGCTAAAGGATCAAGGGAGTTTTTATATTCCTTGTAATATAGGTCGTTTAACCATTGATAAAGTCCTTTGTGACTTGAGGACTAGTGTTAGTGTTATGCCATTTTCTATATGTCAAAAGTTAAATTAAATATGGGCCAACTTAATGTTACAACTATGACCTTACAAATGGCTGACCGCTCTATTAAACACCCCTTAGGGATTTTAGAAGACTTTCCAGTTAGTGTAGGGAATTTTTTCATTCCAGTTGACTTCGTAGTACTAGACATGGCTGAGGACACCAAATTCATATCATCTTGGGACGACCATTCCTTCACACATCGGGGGCAGTCATATATGTTAAGAATGGGAGACTTACACTAACGTTGGGCGATGACACAATTACGTTTCATTTGGATAACGCCATGAAACACCCCATGTTAAAAGAGACATGTCATAGAATTGATATTGTAGATATGAATATTGATGAATGTATTGCTTTGTTTTTACATAGGGATCCTCTGGAAATTGTCTTGGTTTCTAGCGCCACTGAAGCTGGAACTAGCTCAAGAAGTAAGGAAGTGGAGGAGATGGAGAAACTGCTGACGGGAGAGGAATGCAAGCCACTGAAGGTTTTATAACTTAGGTAATTCCCCTAAGGTTATCGAGGTAAAGAAACCTGAACTTAAGCCTCTCCCTCCCAGCTCAAGTGTGTGTTTCTTTATTCCCAAGAGATGTATCCTGTCATTGTCAGTGCTAGCCTATATGATATCCAACTTTCCGATTTGTTTGTGGTTTTAAAAAGATACAAAAAGGTTATAGGCTATAACATTAACGATTTACAAGGTATTAGTCATGAATTTTGTACGCACTGTATCCACTTATAGGAGGATCATAATCCTTGTAGGCAAAGTCAACGTCGTTTGAACCCCACCATGCAAGAGGTAGTTAGAAAAGAGGTGCAAAAATTCTGACTCAAAGTGGGTTAGTCTCGTTCAGGTAGTCCCTAAGAAGGGAGGGACTACGGTCGTCACTAATGAGAAAAACGAGCTAATATATACTAGAGTAGTGACTGGGTGGATGATGTGTATCGATTATAGGAGGTTTAATGTAGCTACCAAGAAAGATCATTTCCCTCTTCCTTATATCGACCAAATGTTAGAGCATCTAGCGTGTCATAACTATTTTTGTTATCTAAACGGTTACTCGGGATTCTTTCAGATCCCCATTCATCCTTCTGATCAGGAAAAGACTACCTTCACATGCTATTACGGTGTCTTTGCTGATTAAAGAATGCCTTTTGGGTTATGTAATGCCCCTGCCACCTTTCAAAGTTGTATGATGGCTAGTTTTTCAGATTATATCGAATCTATTCTGGAAGTCTTTATGGATGACTTCAGTGTCTATCAGACCGATTTTGATGTTTGTTTAGCTAATATGTCGAAAGCCTTACAACGTTGTGAGAAAAGTAATATTGTTTTAAACTGAAAGAAGTGCCACTTCATGGTGACGGAAGGAGTGGTACTTGGTCATTTGGATTCTGGGCGAGACATCTAAGTGGATAAAGCTAAGGTAGAGGTTGTTGAGCAATTACGGTACCCGGTAAATGTTAAAAGAGTTAGGAGTTTCCTTGGTCATGCGGGGTTCTATCGTCGTTTTATCAAGGAGTTCTCCAAAATTGCTCAACCATTTACTCTGCTTCTCCATAAGCATGCCCCGTTCCTGTTTATTGATGAGTGTGTTACATCTTTTGACAGGATTAAACATGGGCTTATCTTAGCTCATATTATCCAGTCTCCCGATTGGAATTTGCCGTTTGAGATCATGTGTGATGCCAGTGACTATGCAGTTGGGGATGTTTTGGGGCAAAGGAAGGATAAAGTGTTGCATGTGGTCTACTATGCTAGTAAGACTTTAGATGATACGCAAGCTAACTATGCTATACTTGTGACAACCCTCGCGAATGCGGAAATATAAAACAAACAAGCATGTGAATTATATAGCGGAAATAGGTAGTTTTAAAAAACTTTTATACATGCAAGTTAAATAAAACGAGGAGTGTCAAAATATTACAAACTAAGTACGGAATATAACAAAGTGACGGAGTCTCTTCAAATGTTAGCAAAGAACAAGTGTTTAACAAAACTAGCTAATATCGTCTAGAGGTGAAACTTCCAGGGACAACGCCCGCTAGCTCACACCCGAACCCCAAAACATCATAGCCAAAAAGCCATCCATGCAAGCAACCTGTTCATTCATGAAAAACATGAACGCCACAATCAGTGGGGAGTAACTCCGGGTTCTCCCACCATATCACATTAAACGTACCTATAAGGAAATACAAAAGATGAAATCATGCATATATGGATATCCCATGTGAGTTACGATAGAATAAATAGGCAATCCCATATATAATGATAAGCCATCTGGAATCAAATTGAAGAACCATCATTTTATTCAAGACTCGGGTAAGACACTCTTAGGCAACCGAATACGCTCACTAGGGCTTACATCTCACCGTTAGCGGTATAAGTTTGATAAGATTGAGACTCGACAAACAAACCATGCCAAGTCATTCAATGATCCATCATATAATCATTCATGTAATCATACCAATATATTGACAACATCTCTCACGGTAAATGAAACGCACTAGTATCGTGTACAATAGCAAGACAAGCCAATGGAAGCTCACGGAATAAGACGTTTTCCGGAACCGTATACGATAAGACATTTCGTATACTCATGACCTAGACAAAACAAGTTCACAGGATAAGACGTTTCCTGGAATCATGTACGATAAGACGTTTCGTACACACAAGACTCTAATCCTCTCGGTAGGACGACGATAATAATACGGTCCTAGTCTAAATCTGGCCAGACTCTCGGAATAAATCATGTTCCGATTCGACACGTGGTAAGACGTTCCACATCCCAGACTCGGGCTTACAATATATATGCCGAGTACCCCAAATTCGGTAGATCAATTCACGAAAGAGGCGGAAAGAGATCTATAGTCCAAAGTCAAGCTAGTACGCTACATGCAATGACACCACCTCGCAAGTATACAACATTTGACGGTCGGGTCGACCAACGCATTGCGTTCGCCTCCTAACAACGTCGTCATATCCCCACTAAACATGCATACAAGCATCAAGGATACACCCCATCTCTCCGACATTCCAGTCTAACGAGTATAAGGGTGTAGCCGGGAAATGAGAGTTCAAAGCACAAATCATTAGTGCTCAAATCATACATTTGTAAAAACCGACTCAAAGTGGGTACATACCAAAAACCGTCACAAAACATGAGAATAGGGAATCATATAAGTTTAAATATGATAAACATGAGTTAACACATGATACATAAGCATTAGAACAAGTTTATGAAGCATAATGAATAAAAACATAGATCACATCTCCAAAACAATGTTGTTTGGAAACCAACGAAAACAAGGGTCCACTTCAAACGGTCATAACTAGAGTTCTAGATATGGGAATGCAGAAATTCTAAGTCGTGGTGATAGCTTAACCTCTTACGGTTCCAACGAGATGTCACACGCCCAAAACAAACAAGTAACGAAGGAGATATGATCATTCTACGAAAATGGGTCAGTGCAGGAAAAATTCTGTTTCCAGCGGGTGACGCGGCCTGCGTCCTACGACGCAGCCTGCGTCCCCCAACGCAGCCTGCGTCCTTCACGGGACTCAAGGACGAACAAAAATCAACATGTTATCAACAACACAAACCTCATTTATCATTACAAATCATCAATTCTCATATCAATTAACAACTAACAACATCCATCAACAACAATACAAGTCAAAAGCTTACTAACCATAATCTACATACGGTTTCTATCCTAGAAATCACATAAAACACGTAAATGATATCGAGTAACCCTTCACCGTTACCTTTACGCGTCTCTACTAATCGTCAAGCTCCTCTTCAATTAGAAAGTAGTCTTTGCCGGGATCTTGGAGGTCACCACCTACATAAAGATCATAAAAGATGAATAAAGCTCATCTTGAGAAAGACGGAAAGTTTGAAAAGCGAGAAAGACGATGATTTTAATATCAAAACGGATAGAGGAAGGTTAGGGAAGAAGAATAAGACTAACTTACGTGAATTCTATCAAGTAACGAAGAAGTTACGATGATTCAAAGATCGAAAAATGGATGGAACAAGGGTTTTGATTTTCTTATGAAGGAAGAAAAGGGGGATTGTGTTTGTGTAGGAATTTAGGTTAAGGAGTATGAGTATAAGTAAGGAAAAAGTCAACCAAAAGTCAAAGACGGTTCCAAAGTCAAGAAAATTCAAACTCGACTCAAAAGTCAAGAAAAGTCGAACTCGACTCAAAAGTCAAGAAAAGTCATACTCGACTCAAAAGTCAAGAAAAGTCAAACTCGTCTTAAAAGTCAAGAAAAGTCAAACTCGTCTTAAAAGTCAAGAAAAGTCAAACTCGTCTTAAGACGGGATTTTCATGAAATCTCGCAGAAATTCCAAATACGAACTCGGAAATTCAAAATTCGACTCGAAACATAAAAAGCTACTTTAAAACTTAAAATTGCTGAAAAGATTTCGTAAAATATTTCTACTAGAAAAAGGTACATTTCCGGTGTTACCCCGTCATTTCTTGGTTCGTGAATGGATGATAATATGTTGGATTTATTGTAATCATCGCATGACTTGACTTGGTTTGTCTGTCGAGTCTCAATCTTATCACTCTTATACCGCTAACGGTGAAATGCAAGCCCTAGTGAGCGTATTCGGTTGCCTAAGAGTGTCTTCCCCGAGTCTTTGAATAACATGATGGGTTCGGAATTGTATTCCATATGCTCTTATCATTATTTATCGAATTGCCTATCTATTCTTATCGTATCTCACATGTATATCTATATATGCATGATTTTAATTTTGTATTTCCTTCTATGTACGTTTAATGTGATATGGCTGGGAGAACCCGGAGTTACTCCCCACTGATTGTGGCGTTCATGTTTTTCATGAATGAACAGGTTGCTTGCATTGGATGGCTTTTTGCTTTGACTATTTTGGGTTCGGTGTGAGCTAGCGGGCGTTGTCCCTGGAAGTTTTCACCTCTAGACGATATTAGCTAGTTGCTAATTACTTTGTCTTTTGTTAACACTTTCAGAGACTATGTCTCTTGTGGTATTTTTATTTAGTTTGTAATATTTTGACACTCCTCGTATTTTTCTATCTTGCATGTATAAAGTTTTTTAAATACCGTATTTTCCGCTATATAATTCACATGTTTGTATGTTTTATATTTCCGCATTCGCGAGGGTTGTCACAGAAGAACCAATAAGGAAATCTCCATACTAATCTCCTTTCAACTCCTAAGGCCACAAAGTAGAACACCGAACAAAACGTCATTATCAACATCATATAGCCCACGAGTTCATTATTAACAAAGTACGACCTCAAGTCAAACATCATCATTAACATCCCAAGGTATTTCCATCATAACTCACATCATAATTCTCAAGTAATATGGTTCAACATACAACGAAACCTTACTACTTCAAACGAATCTCAGATGCCATAAGATAAGATCATATCTTTAAATCCAAGAACTATTGCCAAAAGCTTTTCCACCAAGCCTATACTCACAAACACACAATAGGAAACCACAAGACATCACTTAGTCTCAAAAGCATTTTACACCTCAAGGTATCATCCAAATATTCTCACTTAGAACAACTAGCTCCAATTTAGATATGATCCTCAAGACACTCTTATATTACTAAACTCCTAAGCTCAAAAGATTAAATCACTAATGGGTTAAGAAGTCCTAGCCAACTCATTCAACCTTACACCATCAAATACCATGAAATATCAACTCATTAGTCATGGCAAACATCAAGCATTAAAATCATCAAACTTACCTTACTACCTTTCCTTAGAGTTACAACCAATCATCATTGTAGGGTGAATTTAGATCTACATCATTTTCCTCAAATCATAAATTTATTCTAACAATCACTAATATTCCACAAAATTCAAAGTTCTTCCGACCAAGTATAATATACCACAAACAATTAGGTATGGCATCCACAAAAATGTTACAAGAGGAAGGTAAGGATACCAATGGTAAGATGGAGGAACTATCAAGAGTAATTTCCAAGAGGCAAACAAGTTGGAAAAGAAAGAAGCGCCTAGATAGAAGGAAGAGAGCATAACACAATAAGGACGAGATAATTCAAAGATGAGGAAGAAATACACTTCAATTAGGCTTGTAAATCTTCAAATCTCCGGTAGAGGATACTTCTTCTAGGTAACACAATGATCCACCTCAAAACGGTAGATACAAACAAACATAACATCACTCAACACAATCAACAAACAAGTTAGAACCTAACAAACATCAAGTACACCAAAGACTACCACCTTAGGTCCTTAAGTCTACCCATCTCTCATTTATTATTTCAAAGTCAAGTATTTTAAGTTTAGGGTTCACGTGTGTGCGTCGGGAGCGATAAAACTCTGATACCAACTGTGACAACCCTCGCGAATGCGGAAATATAAAACATACAAGCATGTGAAATAAAATGCGAAAATACGGTATTTTAAAAACATTTATACATGCAAGATAGATAACACGAGGAGTGTCAAAATATTACGAACTAAGTGCGGAAAATAACAAAGAGACGGAGTCTCTCAAAATGTTAGCTAAGAACAAGTGTTTAGCAAACTAGCTAATTAACGACTAGGGGTGAATCTTCCAGGGACAACGCCCGCTAGCAACTTGCAACTCGTCATTTTCAATCATCAAAATCCTACAAAAATATTCCATAATCACGAAACTGCGAGTAACAAATCCCAATTATTCGAATCCAATTCGAATCTACTAAGGTCCATCGGCACGGTAGACCTCCCACAACTAACAATCCACATGAAAGATTTATTACGCACTCTAATCTTCTTAGTTTCATCAAACTCTTACTAGAAACTACCAACAAAATATTTATCTAATGGAAACATGATCGCTAACAACCACAAGGTAAAGGACTTACCATGAAATCCTTTAATCCAATTTACTTCAAACTCATTATCCTAAATTTTCAATGAACTTTCTCATCCTCGAAAATCAAAACACAATCCACGCAACCAAACATAATAATCTAAGATCCAACTAGTCTCATCCAAAGTCTCAAGACAAGGGAAAATCCACAATCCATTATCGCTTATAAGAATTCTTTAATACACCATAACATCCTTAATTCGATCATTACTACGCTCGAAGCCTCAAATATAAATAGTCACATTAGTAAACCATGGTGGTTACCAATCCT
The DNA here is from genome assembly GCA_022085475.1 of Heliosperma pusillum. Lineage (NCBI taxonomy): Eukaryota > Viridiplantae > Streptophyta > Magnoliopsida > Caryophyllales > Caryophyllaceae > Heliosperma > Heliosperma pusillum. Next base: position 33,500 of record JAIUZE010018266.1, read on the forward strand.
CAAGATAAATGGGTTCACCATTCTAACTCCATAATCCATAACAACTGAGCACTCACTATTCAACGCTTGCAACAAACATTTCTCAATCTCAAACTATGATTCCTTAAGAATAAAAGAGAATTACAAATTCCAACCACAATTGACCAATCACTTGGCAATCAGACAACCATTCAAATAATTTAATTCATCTAAAACTCAAAATGAATCGATTTTCATTTATGACAATACTCCTCAAACTTTAGTTACTGGCTTAATTACCCTAAAGCAAAGTCTCTTTTAGAATACACCAATTAGAGACATCTAATTCCCAAATGACATACCAAGCAACCAATATAATACCCAACAACAACGAATTATTATCATGATCAACTCAATTCTCAAAATAGCACTACAATACAAAGCTCCAAATCAAAAACCATCAAGAGAGGATACATTATCACTATTAGGATTCATCCTAGAGCTTAAGTCCTATTTCTCATTATCAAATACAACATGAAATTTTCTAAATCCAAAGACACATATTCTAACTAAAGAATCCCAAATTACATCACGCTTATTCTCTGAGCCTTACAAACGAAATATCCAATCCACTAGAGATGTGACAACCCTCGCGAATGCGGAAATATAAAACATACAAGCATGTGAAATAAAATGCGAAAATACGGTATTTTAAAAACATTTATACATGCAAGATAGATAACACGAGGAGTGTCAAAATATTACGAACTAAGTGCGGAAAATAACAAAGAGACGGAGTCTCTCAAAATGTTAGCAAAGAACAAGTGTTTAGCAAACTAGCTAATTAACGACTAGGGGTGAATCTTCCAGGGACAACGCCCGCTAGCTCACACCCGAACCCAAAATAGCATAAGCAAAAAGCCATCCATGCAAGCAACCTGTTCATTCATGAAAAACATGAACGCCACAATAAGTGGGGAGTAACTCCGGGTTCTCCCAGCTATATCACCTTAAACGTACATATAAGGAAATACAAAAGTAAAATCATGCATATATAGATATGCATGTGAGTTACAATAAGAATAGATAGGCAATCCAATATAAAATGATAAGATCATAAGGAAATCAAATCCGAAACCATCATATTATTCAAGACTCGGGGAAGACACTCTTAGGCAACCGAATACGCTCACTAGGGCTTGCATCTTACTGTTAGCGGTATAAGATTGATAAGATTGAGACTCGACAAACAACCATGCCAAGTCATGCAATGATCATGAATAATCAATCATGAAATCACGCATTCAAGTATAACAACATAAAGACGACATCTCTCACGGTAAATGAAACGCACTACCATCGTGTACATGGCAAGTATGATTAACAGGCATCCACGAGATGACATTTCCCTGAACGCATACACGATCACATTTCGTATATGTACACTAATTTCCTCCGGTAGGACGACGATAATAATACGGTCCTAGTCTAAACCTGGCCAGACTCTCGGAATAACGTGTTCCGATTCGACATGCGATAAACGTTTCGCATCAAGACTCGGTCAATCATAGACGCCGAGTACCCTAAATTCGGTCGACATTCACGAAAGAGGCGGAAAAGAGGTCAAGCCTCATAACATGCGGTACGCTACATGCAAATACACAACCTCGCAAGTACACAAAATTTGACGGCCGGGTCGATCAACGCATAGCGTTCAACTCCCAACAACGTCGTCGTATGCCCACTAACACATGCATTTAAGCAGTAGGATACCTCTCCGTTCCGACATTCCAGCCTTACGAACGGGAAGGTAGCCAAGGGAATGAGAGTACAAAGCACAAGACAAAATAGTGCTCAAACCGTATCATTTGTAAAAACCAACTCAAAGTGGGACATATCGAAAACCCTCACGAAACATGTGATACAAGCGAATAAAATATCATATATCCAAAACATGAATATTATAAGTCATTACGTAAAGTTATACGATAAACGGATCATGCGAACTATTATAAATTACGAGTTTTAGAAAGTATAGGAAAAATATACAGCCGTGTTCCTGGCCGGTCAGGGGACCGGCGGCCGGTGGGCCGGCTCGCACTACAGGGCAAAATCCAAAAATCACCAAAAACAGAGAAATGTGGTCTGGGCTGGTCGGTGGACCGGCGGCCGGTCGACCGGCTCAGAACCCCCCCATACAAATTTTCCAAAAATTCAAGGATGTTACTGATGTGTTCCCAGCCGGTTGGCAGACCGGCGGCCGGTCGACCGGCTGGGAGCACCAGTTCATCCGAGAGCCTTCAATTCATTTCCAAATCATTTCAATTCTCAAATATACTTCTAATAATCATCAACAATCATTATACATCATCAATATTCATCATATAACAACATTCATTAATCATACCATGAATTCTAGGCTTCCTAATTGTATTCTAATACGATTTCTAGCATATAAAGCATGTAAAACACGTAAATGATACCGAGTAACCCTTCACCGTTACCTTTACGCGTCTTTAATCGATTACTAAGCCTTCCGAGTAGTCTCCACCTACAATTAGGCAATATAAGATGAATATACTTCACCTTGAGAAAGACGGATAATTTAAAAAGCGAGAAAGACGGTAATTTTATTACCAATACGGATAGAGGAAGCTAAGAGGGGAAGAATAAGACGAACTTACGAGAATTTGAGCGAGTAACGAAAGAGTAGTGACGATTTGAAGACGGATCAAAAATGGAGGCAAGGTTTTCTTTGGTTTCTTTGAGAAGAAGGAAGGAAATGAATTGTGAGGAAAAATTAGGTTAAAGGGAGTATATGAAGGAAAAAGTCAACGAAAGTCAAAGACGGTTCAAAAGTCAAGAAAAGTCAAAGACGGCTCAAAAGTCAAGAAAAGTCAAAGACGGCTCAAAGTCAAGAAAAGTCAAAGACGCCTTAAGACGGGATTCTCATGGAATCTCGCGGAAATTCCAAATACGAACTCGGAAATTCTAAATTCGACTCGGAACAATAAATTCTAAATTAAAACTTAAAATTACTGAAAAGTATCCGTAAAATATTTTCATTATAAAAATAGGGTACATTTCCGGGTGTTACAAATGATGAAGGAGCAACGAGAAAGAAAACGATATGGAATCTCAAGGAGAACACGAGAATAAATAAGGCACGAGATTAGAAGAGAGGAGCGTTGAAAATAACGAGGTCAAGAAAGAGACAAAGCAGATCGTAGAGGTATGAATATATCTGAGTAAGAAAAAAGATACGAGCATGCGATTTCTTAAAGACCAATCTTGACAAAAACATTCAAGAATGGAAATGAAAAGGAATGATGGCACGAGAAAAAGGTTTAAGGTTTAATCCACAAAATTCCCTTTTCAAACTCAGGGCGATAGCAAAGCAAATCATCTCAATAACAAAGGTCTCTTACAAGGGACCCTCGTACCACAAATCATCGGAGTAAAGTACACCTAGTTTTTAACAAATCGATTACAACCCAATTCATCCATACTTTCATATAACCTGGTATCCCAATTTCGGAATTGCAACTCAAGCATAATAACATTCTCTCGACTCCATAATTTGACACATTCCCAAAGGTTTCAAAAACCAAAGAACCAATAAGGAATTCTCCATACTAATCTCTTTTCAACTCCTACAGCCACAAGGTAGAACACCGAACAAAACGTCATTATCAACAACATATAGCCCACGAGTTCATTAATAACAAAGTACAACCTCAAGTCAAACGTCATCATTAACGTCCCAAGGTATTTCCATCATAGATTACATCATCGAACCTCGCTCATATCTATAATCCTCAAGTAATATGGTTCAACTTACAACGAAACCTTACTACTTCAAACGAGTCTCCGATACCATAAGATAAGATCATATCATTAAATCCAAGAACTATAGCCAAATGATTTTCCACCAAGCCTATACTCACAAACACACAATAGGAAACCACAAGACGTCACTTAATCTCAAAAGTATTTCGCACCTCAAGATATCATTCAAAACTTCTTATTTACACCAATTAGACATATCATAATATGGTCTTCAAAACAATACTAAACTTCTAAGTCCAAAAGACTAAATTACTAATGAGTTAAGAGTCATAGCCAACTCATTCAACCTTACCCATCGAATATCATGAACTATTTACACCAGTCATGGCAAGCATTTATACATTAAAATCATTAAACATACCTTACCACAAACCTTTCCTCAGATACAACCAACTCTCACCACCATAGGGTGAATTAGATCTACACCATTTTCCTCAAATCACAAATTCATTCTAACCAACACTAATATTCCACAAAATTCAAAGTTCTTCCGACCAAGTATAATATACCACAAACAAATGGGTATGGCATCAACAAAAATGTTACAAGAGGAAGGTAAGGATACCAATGGTAAGATGGAGGAACTATTAAGAGTAATTTCCAAGAGGCAAACAAGATGGAAGAGAAAGAAGCACCTAGATAGAAGGAAGAGAGCATAATACAATAAGGATGAGAGAATTCATAGATGAGGAAGAAATACACTTTAATTAGACTTGTCAATCTTCAATCTTCGGTAAAGGATACTTTTTCTAGGTAACACATTGATCCACCTTAAGACGGTAGATACAAACAAACATAACATCACTCAACACAATCAAACTAACAAGTTAGAACCTAACAAACATCAAGTACACCAAAGACTACCACCTTAGGTCCTTAAGTCTACCCATCTCTCAGTTATTATTTCAAGGTCAAGTAGTTTAAGTTTAGGGTTCACGTGTGTGCGTCGGGAGCGATAAAGCTCTGATACCAACTGTGACAACCCTCGCGAATGCGGAAATATAAAACATACAAGCATGTGAATTATATAGCGGAAAATCCGGTATTTTAAAAACCTTTATACATGCAAGATAGAAAAATACGAGGAGTGTCAAAATATTACAAACTAAATAAAAATACCCCAAGAGACGTAGTCTCTCAAAGTGTTAACAAAAGACAAAGTAATTAGCAACTAGCTAAACAACGTCTAGAGGTGTTTCATCCAGGGACAACGCCCGCTAGCTTACACCCGAACCCAAAATAGCATAAGCAAAAAGCCATCCATGCAAGCAACCTGTTCATTCATGAAAAACATGAACGCCACAATGAGTGGGGAGTAACTCCGGGTTCTCCCAGCCATATCACATTAAACGTACATAGAGGGAAATACAAAAGTAAAATCATGCATATATAGATATACATGTGAGATACGATAAGGATAGATAGGCTGTAACAACCCGAAAAGTACCCTATTTTTAATTGAAAATATTTTACGGATACTTTTCAGCATATCTAAGTTTTAAATTGGAATTTATTGTTTCCAGTCGAATTTGAAATTTCCGAGTTCGTATTTGGAATTTCTGCGAGATTCCATGGGAATCCCGTTTTTAAGTCAACTTTGACTTTTGTTGACTTTTCCGACTCACCTCGTAAATTTAAAGACCGAAATTATATTTGAAAAATAATAAATTTAATTTAATTTAATTTAGATTTATTTGAATTTATGATAATTTAATAAAATTATTTTGAATTTATTCGGAATTTATAAAAAGGTTTTACGGTTTAAACCCGAACGTCATTTTACTATTCCCGAGTCAACTTAAGTCCCGAAACAAACCCGAAACTCGACTCTTACATGAGTCACACGCCCAAGACACCCTTCTTTGCACTCATATTAGATCTTTTGATTACTTTAATTAAACTAATACAAATATCTAAGATATTTGTAACTTTATCGATCCGTCAATTTAAACTCCGCAAATCGCTTAAAAACATACCCGATTTCTCTCCATTTCACACGTCTCTTTTTCCTCTCTTAGGATTTGATATTTCCTTTCTTTTGATTTAAATAACATAATATCTAATTAATATCTAGATAATTCATTAAACTATTATAAAACCTAATAATATCTAATTAATTACCTTAATTAATTATAAAACCCGACTCAATCCCGTAACAACAATTTCAAAACCCGAATCCATATTTCCTCTATATTTACACGGCCCAATCTCCCACTTACTCACTAACTATCTTTTCATTGTACACTAAATCAACTTAAGATCTAATTAATACTTTCTTTAATCGTTCTTCATCGTTCTTCATCGTTCTTCATCGTTCTTCATCGTTCTTGAGCAAAATCGACACAAAACCTTCATTTCTTATTCAAATCCGTCCTAACTTATATTTCTAGTGTAACACCCGGAAATGTACCCTATTTTTCTAGAAGAAATATTTTACGAAATCTTTTCAGCGAATTTAAGTTTTAAATTAGCTTTTTATGTTTCGAGTCGAATTTAGAATTTCCGAGTTCGTATTTGGAATTTCTGTGAGATTCCATGAAAATCCCGTCTTAAGGCGAGTTTGACTTTTCTTGACTTTTGAGTCGAGTTTGACTTTTCTTGACTTTCGAGTCGAGTTTGACTTTTCTTGAATTTTAAGTCGTCTTTGACTTTTCTTGAATTTTAAGTCGTCTTTGACTTTTCTTGAATTTTAAGTCGTCTTTGACTTTTCTTGAATTTTAAGTCGAGTTTGAATTTTCTTGACTTTGCAACCGTCTTTGACTTTCGTTGACTTTTTCCTATATATACTCCCCCTTAACCCTAACTCACCCTCATTCATCTTCTTCTTCCTCTCTAGTAAACACCCAAAAACCCTAGCCTCCATACTTGCTCAAACTTAGAATCATCGCTACTCCTTCGTTACTCGCTCAAATTCTCGTAAGTTCGTCTTAATCTTCCCCTCTTATCTTCCTCTATCCGTATTGGTAATAAAATTACCGTTTTTCTCTCTTTTTAAATTATCCGTCTTTCTCAAGGTGAATGATATTCATCTTTTATTATCTAATATTATGTAGGTGGAGATTAGGAAAGCTTAGTAACCGTTTAAAGACGCGAAAAGGTAACGGTGAAGGGTTACTCGGTATCATTTACGTGTTTTACATGCTTATATGCTAGAAATCGTATTAGAATACGATTAGTAAGTTTAGGAATCATGTTATGGATGATGATTGTTGTTATTTGCTGATTGTTGATGATGAATATTGATTGTTGATAGTTATTAGAAATGAATTATGAGAATTGGAAATAAAAGGTTTGAATTTATGTTGAAGGTTCTCGGGTGACTTGGTAACACATCTCACGGTCGTGAGATGTAAGTCACGGTCGTGAAACCCCATTTCACGGTCGTGAAATACAAGTCACGGTCGTGACTTGCGCAGTTTCACTGCACTGACCCTTTTTGGTAGAATGATCCTATCTCCTTCGTTACTTGCTTGTTTGGGGCTTGTGACCATTCGTTGGAACCGTAAGAGGATAAGCTATCACCTCGACTTGGAATTTCTGCATTCCCATATCTAGAACTCTAGTTATAACCGTTTGAAGTGGACCCTTGTTTTCGTTGGTTTCCAAACAACATTGTTTTGGATGAGTGAACTATGTTTTTATTCTTGATCTTTATAAAACTTGTTCAATGCTTATGTATCATTGTGTTGACATTCATTTTATCATATTTAAACTATTAATCGATTCCTATTCAAACATGTTTTTGTGACGGTTTGTGCTATGTCCCACTTTGAGTCGGTTTTTACAAATGATACGGTTTGAGCACTATTTTGCCTTGTGCTTTGTATTCTCATTCCCTTGGCTACCTTCCCGTTCGTAAGGCTGAAATGTCGGAACGGAGAGGTATCCTACTGCTTAAATGCATGTGTTAGTGGGCATACGACGACGTTGTTGGGAGTTGAACGCTATG
>JAIUZE010018267.1:0-10398 GCA_022085475.1 Heliosperma pusillum
GTGGAATGGAGAATTATTTTTCCGCGGAATTTTATTAAACCTAATAACAACGGTATTATTTTTTCGAACGTTGTTAATAGTTTTAACAATGGCGTGAACCAAAATAACCGTTGTAAATAAATTTACTAATAACAACAGTTTATTCTATATCCGTTGTTATTAATTTAGCGCGAAATAAGGAAAAGTAATAACAACGGGTATGAAAAGCCCGTTGTTATAATGTGTTATTAATTTGGCGTAATATTTGGCTTAAATTAATAACAACGGATATCATTTTGTTGTACATTGTTGTTAGTTGTAACAACGGATATAACTTTGTTAACCGTTTTAAATAAAGAACCTAATAACAACGGTGACTATGAATAATAACCGTTGTCAATACTTTTAATAAAGATGAAAAAAACACACAACACTAATAACACTGTACTGCAACACAAAAACACAAACACAAAGCGATTATACTGCATCACAAAACCACAAACACTAATAATTTATTGATTTTCTGATCGTCTCTTTGTCATCATCTCCGTCTTCTATTTCTTATTAATCAGGTATTCTAATAATTTTTCTTCATTGATTTCCTGAATTTCGTTTATTTGTGAATTAGTTGCCTTATCCATTGCATTTTTCTGAATTAGTTGGCTTATTATTGAATTTGTTTTAATTAGTTGGATTTTCTGAATTACTTGGCTTACTATATATACTACGAATGTAGATAAATGACTCGAACTTGGATGAATGCTGCGAATATGAGTGACCCAAACTATAAGGATGGTTTAGCTGAATTTTATGAAGTCGTTGCGAACAATTTGAATGGTTCTTCTAGTATTCCATGCCCTTGTGAAAGATGTGGTAATATTAGGTATATGGCTATTCCGGACGTTAAAATTCACCTAGAAAAGTATAGTTTTAGTCGATCCTAAACCCGTTGGATTTTTCATGGGGAATCATTAGAGGAAGATAATAATTTTGAAGAAGATGATCTTGAGGTATACGAAAGGATAACTGATGATCCCGAGTTTGCCGAGTATGTTGAGTTGGAGGCAGACGAGTTGAATGTTGGGTCTACAGATAATGAAGAAAAAGATGATGAATCAAATGCTTTTGAAGATGAAAACATTAATTTGGATGACCTTGACAACATGTATAAGAAGTTGTGTGAGTCTGAAGCGCCTCTATACCCTGGTTGTAAGTACACAAAGATGTCGGCTGTGGTGAAGTTGTATAATATCAAGGGGGCAAATGGGGTTAGTGACACGTGTTTCACTAGTTTATTAGCCTTGATAAACGACATGCTTCCAAATGGTAATGTTCTTCCCGTTAAGACATATGAGGCTAAAAAACTAATTAGAGGGGTGGGTATGAAATATGAGAAAATACATGCATGTCCAAATGATTGCGTATTGTATCGAAAAAAATATCAAAACTTAACCAATTGTCCGGTTTGTTTTGAGTGGCGTTATAAGGATAAGGAAGGGATACCGGCTAAGGTATTATAGTATTTTCCAGTGATACCAAGATTCATAAGGATGTTTGCGAATAGCAATGATTCAAAAATGTTAACTTGGCATGAAACTGGAAGAATAAATGATGGGAAGCTAAGACACCCGGCAGATGGTATGCAATGGAAATCGTTCGACGCTAAGTATCCCTATTTCGGCATTGAACCTAGAAACTTACGTCTAGCGCTGTCCACTGATGGAATGAACCCACATGGAAACATGAGTACCCAACATAGTACTTGGCCAGTAGTGTTGGCAATATACAACTTACCTCCATATGTGTGCATGAAAAGAAAGTACTTGATGTTGTCGTTGTCAATTTCCGGCCCTAAACAACCTGGAAATAATATAGATGTCTATTTGGAACCTCTTTTAGATGATTTGCGAATTTTGTGGGATAGTGGGATATAAGTATTTGATGCATATAGGAATGAAACTTTCAATTTGAGAGCGATGTTATTGTGTACAATAACCGACTATCCGGCTTATGGCGACCTTTCTGGGCATACGGTGCATGGGAAAGAGGCTTGTCCATTGTGTGGGGAGGATATCGAGTCTGAATACTTGAAGTGTTCTCATAAGTATGTGTATTTGGCAAATAGGAAGGGCTTGGATCCTGACCATTGTTATCGCAAGCAGCAGAAAGCATTTAATGGACGTCAAGAACATCGTCAACCTCCTAGAATTTTGAGTGGGCATGAAGTTTATCAGAAAGTAAAGCATATTGAGATAAAATATGTGAAGAAGAACGGCTCTAAATTGTCTACTCGTGGGTATAAGAAAAGATCCATATTTTTTGATAAACTTCCATATTGGCCTGACCTGGAGGTCAGGCATTGCCTCGATTTCATGCACATTGAGAAAAATGTCTGTGATAATATTCTCAATACCCTCCTGAATGTTCCCGGTAAAACAAAGGATAACGCCGCAGCTAGGGAAGATATGCAAATGATGGGTATTAGGCTAGAGTTGGCACCACAGAAGAGAGGTAATGGTACATTTTTACCGCCAGCATCTTATACCCTTTCACGGAATGAGAAAAAAGAGTTTTGTGCATGCTTGAATGGAATTAAAGTGCCCCATGGTTATTCGTCCAACATCAAAAGCCTTGTGTCGATGCAAGATCTAAAACTCACCGGGTTAAAGTCACATGATTGCCACACTTTGATGCAACAATTACTATCCGTGGCTATTCGCTCCATTTTACCTGAAAAGGTACGATATGCTATTACCAGATTCTGTCTCTTCTTCCAGTCCATAGGCGATAAAGTCATCGATCCCGATGATGCGGATTCATTGCAGGACCTCGTTGTCACCTCTCTTTGTCATTTTGAAATGTATTTTCCACCCTCTTTCTTCACTATCATGATTCACCTGACCACTCACTTGGTTAGGGAGATTTTGTACCTTGGGCCCGTGTACTTGAGATCCCAGTATCCTTTCGAAAGATTGATGAAAGTCTACAAGGACTATACATCTAATCGGTATCGTCCAGAAGGTTGTATTGCTGAACGTGCTATATTAGACGAAGCTCTTGCATATTGTTACGCTCATCTCTCCCCTGAGGAGTTAATGGGCGTTCCAAAGAATCGTCATAGTGACTGGATGACCGGAAAAGGTATTAGGGGCCGGGTTGAAAAAATTGTGGCACGTGACATGTTACATTTAGCACATACGTATGTGCTAAACAACGAAGATGAGGTGCAACCTTATATTCAACAACACAAAGATGAGCTCAAATACAATCACCCAAACAAGAGCGAGATGTGGATTGCAAACGAGCATAAGAACACATTTGGAGAGTGGTTTAGGAATGTTGTCTTGGAGTATAAGAATTTGTATGGTGATGACATCTCTTCTAGGTTACTATGTCTTGGGTTAGGTCCAAATGCTAGGGCCACTTTTTTCAGCGGTTTCGCTATTAATGGTTATTCTTTTTACACCCGCGAGCAAGATGAGTTGAGCACAATGCAAAATAGTGGTGTGAGTTCTGAATTTGAGGCAATGCACTTTGCTACTTCAAAAGATAAAAACCCTATTTGGGGAAAATGCCTTTATTATGGTGTTATTCAAGAAATATTGGTATTAGATTACATTGATTTCACAATACCTCTGTTTCGATGTAACTGGGTTGATAACAACAACAATTGTGTTCGAAAGGATAAAATGGGATTTACGTTGGTCCATTTGGATAAGGTTGGCAATAATAAGGATGATCCTTTCATAATGGCATCCCAAGCTAAACAAGTGTTCTATGTCACCGATCCTATGGATAAGAAGTGGTCTGTTGTACTATCTATACGGAGTAGACGGGGTGCACCCGATAATGGTGGGGATAATGATCAGGATGTCGTGTTTGAGGGAATGGATCACTCTTCCACTGTATCTTATTTCGACAATGTTGACACTGATCATGATAACATTGAAAGCATCTATATGCGTGACGATCATGGTGAAGGTATTTGGGTTAACGAAGAAACTATGTCGGGCAAGAAATGTCCCCGATCCTGAGGTGGTATTGTCTTTAGTTTTTGTTAGCTTTGATCATTGTTGAAGATTCCCAAATTATTTAGCTTTTGGTCATTCATTATACAGTCTCCATGTTTTGGTTTCTGCTGATATTGCTGTGTATAGTGCTTATGATATTGCAGTCTTTGTTGGTTTCTGCTGATTATTATTGCAGTGTATAGTGCTTATGATATTGCTGTCTCTAATTATAATTAAAAATAAAATAAAGGTAAGCAACAACAACGGTTGTTGTAAATATACCCGTTGTGGTTAGTAATAACAACGGTTATTAACCATAAACCGTTGTCATATTGTTTACTAATTACAACGGGTAGACTACTATAACCGTAGTCATTACTCTATCACAACGGTTTGTTTATGATAACCGTTGTCAATATTTGTAGATAGAAACACACAACACTAATAATACGACTGTACTGCAACACAAAAACTCTATCACAAAGATCTATTAAAGGAAATGATCATTTTTCTGTCATCATCTCCCTTATTATTTTTTAATTTGTGAATTTGTGAACTATTTCTTGAATTTGTGAATGTCATTTCCTGAATGTCGTTTATTATTTTCACCAATTCAATGTCGTTTATTAGCAAATTTGTTAATGTCATTTCCTGAATGTCATTCAATTCTAATTTTGCTTTATCGATTGAATAGCTTTGAATTGAATTAGTTTAATTACTTCTAAACTTAAGTCAAAAAACAAATTAACGTATCAACATTAATATTATGAAATAATAAGTTCAAACGGCGCCACACACAAATGGCGCCAAAACAACAACAAACAACTACAACCAAACAACAACAACAACAACAAACTAAATTGAGTCCGGGTAAATCTCCCGGATAGCTGCCACCGCTAGAGCATATGCATCAATCGGGTCAGCCTCGGCCAGAGCCAACCCTTCCCACTGCTCTACCTGGGTCACTTCAACGAGGTCGACCCCCATTTGGCCAACGGTAACGGTCATGTTCGGAAGCCACCCATAGATATGGCCCAGGCTGGTGGTCCGTGCTCTCAATAAAATCTTTTCGCCCATGCCCGGCCTTGTCAAACATTCTTGCCAGTTTGAATGCGGACGCACGATGAGCATCCGACATCCCAAACTCGAAAACGAGTTCCCCTGTAAAGTGCCTGCGATGATAATTTGGCCACATCTTCCTAATTAAATAGCCATTTCGAATAAGCGTATCACGGAGTTTTTTGTAACTTTTACACACAACGTAGCCACCCTCAATATGACAAGGCATTTCTTTCATGATGCAAGCATATGGTTTAGTAAAAGTTCCAGACATTTTGTATGGTTGATGTTAGTATTGAGGCTGGGAAATTTTGTATGGTTTAGCAAATATGATATTGATTAGAGTTGGAAATTTTGTATGTGGTTGATAACCTGCTTGTATTGAGGCTGTATTTATAGAGAGTTATTTACTGGAGTTATTTATTCACATGCATGCATTGGTTCACATGAAGGCTGTAACACCCCAGCCCAAACCTTGGGTCGAGAGCGGTCACTCATGGTAGCTCCCCAGGCTATGTACATGGCCCACAGATCAACACGGGTCCTTTCGAGCGCATTTTGTCCTCACTCATGCACATCCCGGGAATCTTCCCAGGAGGTCACCCATCCTAAGACTACTCTCAGTCAAGCACGCTTAACTTTTTGAGTTCTTTTGCATGAATGACCAGAAAAGAAAGTGCACTTTGTTGATATGAGTAGTACTTTCAAACCCTTTAAGCACTAGTCATTTAAGCCTATCAATGGACCTCTTCAACGAACGTGGGGTGTTACAATCACCCCCACTTGAAGAACGCAACGTCCTCGTTGCGCCTGGGAGCATAACCGCTAACCCAGAATCTTCCCACTCATGCACATCCCGGGAATCTTCCCAGGAGGTCACCCATCCTAAGACTACTCTCAGTCAAGCACGCTTAACTTTTTGAGTTCTTTTGCATGAATGACCAGAAAAGAAAGTGCACTTTGTTGATATGAGTAGTACTTTCAAACCCTTTAAGCACTAGTCATTTAAGCCTATCAATGGACCTCTTCAACGAACGTGGGGTGTTACAATCACCCCCACTTGAAGAACGCAACGTCCTCGTTGCGCCTGGGAGCATAACCGCTAACCCAGAATCCTCCCCCGCTAGGTTGGTGATCACAATGGAGCGTATAACAACTGCCTCCAGGAGCGTATAACAACTGCCTCCATCACCAGACGGTCGCAGGGTTGCTCTGATACCATTTGTAACACCCCAGCCCAAACCTTGGGTCTAGAGCGGTCACTCATGGTAGCTCCCCAGGCTATGTACATGGCCCACAAATCAACACGGGTCCTTTCCAGCGCATTTTGTCCTCACTCATGCACATCCCGGGAATCTTCCCAGGAGGTCACCCATCCTAAGACTACTCTCAGTCAAGCACGCTTAACTTTTTGAGTTCTTTTGCATGAATGACCAGAAAAGAAAGTACACTTTGTTGATATGAGTAGTACTTTCAAACCCTTTAAGCACTAGTCATTTAAGCCTATCAATGGACCTCTTCAACGAACGTGGGGTGTTACAATCACCCCCACAACCCGAAAAGTACCCAATTTTTCTAGTAAAAATATTTACTAACACTTTTCAGCAGACTTAAGGTTTTAAAATAGAAATTTTTGTTCCGAGTCGTATTTTGAAATTCCGCGTTCGTATTTGGAATTTCTGAGAGATTTCATGAAAAGACCGTTTTTATTCATCTTTGACTTTTCTTGACTTTTAAGTCGTCTTTGACTTTTTCTTGACTTTTTAAAAGTCGTCATTGACTTTTCTTGACTTTTAAGTCGTCCTAAACTTTTCTTTACTTTTAAGTCATCTTTGACTTTTCTCGACTTTTAAGTCGACTTTGACTTTCGTTGACTTTTCCCGACTCGCCTCGTAATTTTAAAGACCGAAATTATATTTGAAAAATAATAAATTTAATTTATTTTTATTAAGATTTATCGGAATTTATCGTAATTTAATATAATTATTTTGAATTTATTCTGAATTTAAAGAATAACTTTTACGGTTTTAACCGAACGTCATTTAACTATTCCCGGGTCAACTTAAGTCCCGAAACCCGACTTTGACATGAGTCACACGCGCCATGTCACTTTTTTTTCCACTCATATTAGATCTTTTAATTAATATGATTAAACTAATAAAAATATCTAAGATATTTGTAACTTTATCGGTCTGTCAATTTAAACTCCGCAAATCGCTTAAAAACAGACCCGATTTCTCACCATTTCACACGTCTCCTTTGTCCTCTCTTTCACCTTGATATTTTCCTTTCTTTTCATTATAATAACATAATATCTTGATATTTAGTTCAATTAACTTAATCGCTAATTATATTTAATCGATTACCGTAATATAATTATTAAACGCGAGTCAATTCCGTAACAACAATTTCAAAATCCGACTTCCTAATTCCTCTATATTTACACGGCCCTCACTCACCACATACTCACTAACAACTTTTCATTTTACAATAAATCAAATTAAGATCAAATTAATCGTTCTTCATCGTTCTTCATTTGTTCTTGAGCGTTCTTCATCCGTTCTTCGTCGTTCTTGAGCAAAATCATCATAAAACCTTCATTTCTTAATTAAATCCGTCCTCACTTATATTTCTAGAACCTCCTCTTCGCTCTCCATCTTCAAGTACGGTTTTATTTCAAATCCGACAAAATCGTTTTCAACATTTAATTATGGAAAATCAAGTTTAAGTTCTAATAATGTTTTTCTTGTCATTTCTTATAGGGGAAGATGTTGAAGACGAGTTTGGTGACTCGTATATGTTAGGAGAAGACTAGAAGACGGGTTTCTTAGTTCTTAGTTCTTATATTTTGGTGCTACTTGATTTTGTGCTAGCTAAGGTAACGATTCCGAGTTACTCGACGAATCAATGTTACATACTTTAGTTAGTGTTTATGATTTACGGTTTTTTAATTAGTAACATGATAAGTAATCGTTTTTATCATGTGGTATGAATTTATAAACATGTTGGTGTTCTTGACATATATTTATGATTTCTTCATAATCATGATTTTAATATGCATGATGTTTGAATTGGATGTTAAAATGGTTGTTGATTAATTAAAACATGTTGGAAATAATTTGTGTTTGTTGTTGTGGGAACCGGTTTTGGGGCTGTTTAGGGGGGCGGTTTAGGGGCTGTGAACCGGACCAAACCAGCCGGCCCAGGCCGGTTCAGACCCGGTCTGGGTTGGTCCATGGTGGGTCCGGGTTTTGGTCTTTGGGTTGTGTCGATGTTTAATTGTTATGTTGTTGTTTTGACTGGTTTTAATTATGTTAAAGCATGCGGGAAATATTAGGAAACGGTTTTTAGTTAAGTTGATAAAAGCCAAAACAGCCCAAAACAGGCCGTGGGGCCCAGTCCAGGCCCGTGTCAAGTTGGCCCAAAATCAGCCCGTGGGTCCCACTTTGGGACTTGTGACGGTTTTTGAGTTTAATGATAATTTATCGTGTTTTGTAATATTTAGCAAGTGGGAAATATTAATGAGTAAAATATTTAATTAAAAAGGTTTTTCATAAAATTATTATTTCTCACATGTTAGAAATTATAATACGAGACCGTAGTTTAATTTGATATCCTTCAGTCAAGCGGGTTTTTGTATAATTTTAATTATTCACATGTTAGAGGTTGGAATAAATAACATGAATTGAATATGATTATTCTTGTTCAAGCCGAAATGACTAAGACTCTGTTTCTAGCCGGTTTGACCAAACGTGTTTGGTCAAACTAAGATCTAGTCAGCCCCGTTTTGACTGATGACCCGTCGCGGGACTCGGGTCGGGGATTTGTCTTCAGGTAAGGTTTGATTTAATGAATGAATGAACGAGCCTTAGTAGATATGAGGCGATATGATATTTGAATATGATTTTGATGCAATTAGTCACATGATAGGAAGTTTTTTTCCCGTGACTGTTTAATTATATGGTTGGTGTCGTGTTGACTAAGTACCCATAGAGAATTATGAGTATATGGCGTCTTGACCATTCTAATTCTAAATGAGTATCTTGGACCATGACATTGATAGGCCCGTACTATCTTTAACGAGCATATGGAGTTTGTCGCTTAATAGCTTTTGTGTTCCCGGCTTGATGGATCTTCAAGTCGGGGCATGGCTGCCATAGTTTCCACTTTGGGAAATGGAGCCATCTTTAGTACTAGCCAACCCCTTTGATGGATCTTCTTAGGGTGTACTCATGTGATTGTATCATGGGTCTTGGATGCGATGGATCTTCGCATTTCTCTAGGTCTGCGCAGTCTAGGTTTAGGGTTGAGTCGTATCTTGGACATGTTTCTGAGAGGAACCTCTGAGCTAAGATATGGCTTTGGATCTGGGCCATGTTATTAGTGTAACCGCTGAGCCTAGATGTGTGCTTGGTATTTGGGCCATGTTACTAGAGTGACCGCTGAGCCTAAATATTTAAGTATATCCTACCTCGTGGTATAGACTCGAGTTACAGAAGTCTTCTATTGACTGTGCTAAGAACTTATGCCTGTTTGTAGAAGTATTGGTCTTTCATGTTTGATGATTCTATGAGTTTTAGAAGGTGAGATGCAAGCCGGCTAAGATTGATAGAGTTTGGATTACCGATTGTTAACTGATTCACATGATTACGTGTTGATTAGGGTTTGAGTGTATCACGGCCATGTTTCTGAGAGGAACCTCTGAGCTAGCATACCAGCTTCCCTACCTCGAGTTATAGTTTATTATCGGTATCACATGATAGCTTTCACATGCTAGGTTATTTGTTAGTTATCTGTTTCATAACATGAAAAGCATATCATATATGTTAAAGTTTTGTATTGTTCCATATACATTGCTTTTATGTTATTCATGTTTTATTAAACTTGACATTTCGTGGCTGGGAGGACTCGGAGTTACTCCCCACTGACTGTGGCTTCCGTGTTTATATTTAATGCGGTCGAACAGGTGGTGAATGCATATTTGGGGTACATTGACGAGCTAGCGAGCGAAGTATTACCTTGGACCTATAGTCGGTTCTTAGGATTGTATATTATTATACACTCTTTTTATTTCCGTATTTATACGGGAGATATGTCTCCCGTCTTGTATATTTCTTTTGTATAATATTATTTCCGTTTTGTAATGAACCGTTTTATTTATGACACCTTCGTTATGTATTCTCATATTTTATTTAGTTAAATTATTTTTTTTCTTTCCGCAAATTTGAGGGTGTCACAGTTGGTATCAGAGCTATTTTGCTCCCGACGCACGTTTGTGTACCCTTGCATAAATAACTTGACCTTAATAAATAATAAACTTGTGAGATAGAAGGGTAGGATGGGTAGATTA
>JAIUZE010018268.1:0-31080 GCA_022085475.1 Heliosperma pusillum
AGATACTTATCGAAACAGAAGGTAGACAGTGCCGTGGTAATGAAGCCACTGACTTGAAAACTATATCGGCACGACTCCGGTGGTTATCGTCTCACGCCGGTAGTCCCCCAAGTTTAACACTGCGACCCCCGTACACAACCACTTGTGTAAAGGAGCCTTGGAACGAACAGTCACTGTACCCAGAATGCAACAGTAGCATAGAAGAAAAAGAAGAGAGAGTTTGAGAGAGATATTATGTGTATATTCTTAGCAGGAAGAACTGTCTATTTATAACAAAAATAGACAGCCAAAAGACGCTCCTCTTAATCACGGTCAAAGGCGTGATTAAGGGAGTTAATTACGCTCCTTAATTTCCGTCATTAACAGTCATATTTGACTGACTGTTACAGATCCATATTCAAACAGATACACTGAATGTGGACAGAATACAAACACACACTCACAGGTTCAAAAGGATAAAAGTGGGCCAAGGCCCGCACCGCAGGTGCTCTACCCAAACTCGAGCCCGAGCCGAGTCGGGTCGGGTCGGCGCGCGCGTGTGTGTGTGTTTGGACCCAAACCCACAAGCCCAATACTCTCAACAAAACCCTTTTTGTTCACTCTATTGGATACTACAAAGACAAGTGGTATAATAAAGTGGAACAAAGAGCTTATTTCCACCGATGTGGGATTGCTCATACAAAATGAAGTGGACAATTTGCTTTTGACAAGCCATCATTTCCAACAATCCCCCACTGATGGCGAAGAAAGAGCTAAAGAAGAATTTCTGGGTAAGGAAGGGTGGATACTTAAACGTTCAATGTCTTTCGACTTGAATTGACGTATTAGTGAGATGAGGTAACAACTTACTTTCAACAAGTGAATATCTTTCGATTTGAATTCCTTGTTGACTTTCGGTTGATACCCCCACAACACATATCATACCTTCAAAAACTGTTTTGTTCCGCGATTCATAGTGCAACGCCCTTTTTAAAGCCACGCGTTGACCCTGGTTTAGGTGAGTGCTCTAGCGAGATACTCTCACATAGATGGTGGCTAGACCATCACACTCCCATAGGTAGCTCAAGTGCTTCTCAATAGCACTTCTCACACGAGCTATTAAGGATAAACATCCAACCTGAAAATAAACACAATCCATCAAGTGCGTCTCAAAAGCACCACCAAAAAGGCTATGGACTATCAAGCGCCATAGGAATAGAAGCTATGGAGTCCATCAAGAATCACTCAATCTTGAGTTATGGACTTAAGCCCTATTCCCCTCGACGTCTCATGGACTACTCTTCTTGTTAACCCCTTTGTGAAGGGATCAGCAAGATTACGTTCGGACCTCACATAGTCCAAAGCAATCACCCCATTTTTGAGGAGTTGTTTTACCACACCGTGCCTGATTCGAATGTGTCGTCTCTTACCATTATAGACATCATTCTTAGCAACACTGATAGCTGCCTGACAATCACAGTGTAAGGAGACTGGTGAGTGTGTGTTTGTATTCTGTCCACTTTTATCCTTGGCCCACTTTTATCCTTTTGAACCTGTGATAAAATAGATAGCTGGCTGTCTATTTTATCCTTGGCCCACTTTTATCCTTGACATTGGCACGTCCTTTCAACAAGTGAACCCCCCCACATTGGCACGTCTACTAGTAAGTTCCTCAACCACTCTGCTTCTTGACCTGCCAACTCAAGAGCAATAAACTCAGACTCCATGGTGGAGCGTGCTATACACGTCTGTTTTGCAGACTTCCATGATATAGCACCTCCGCCTAGGGTGAACACATAACCACTAGTGGAACAAATTTCATCATTACCTGAAACCCAATTTGCATCACAATATCCTTTTAACACAGCAGGAAATTTACCATAATGCAAAGAAATCAATAGTTCCTCTCAGGTATTTAAGTAAGCGACGAAGTGCATTCCAGTGTTCAGCACTAGGGTTATGTGTATACCGGCTCAGTCTATTAACCGCATAGGCAATGTCAGGTCGAGTGCAGTTCATGAGAAACATCACGCTTCCTATAATTTTAGCATACTCTGTTGGAGTAGGTGTCCTCCACAATAGTGCGCCACATAATAAATCTTATTATGGAATATAATTGGGATAATTATTGACTACATATATGATTAGTCAGTTGATTAACGTAAATCAATAACGGTTGGCTAACTAGAGTTTGACGTTATTGTCGTTTGACGGCGGTGATCAACTGATCCCTTTCGGTCACACCTAAAGGAGGAAATCCAAATAGTAACTAATTATTTGTATACGATACAGTTAATTAGTACATTACATATATTCGATATGTACGAGAGTTAATTGTTAGAAATTGAGTTAAGAACTCAAATTCGATTCAACTTATTTTTCAATTATGCGATAATTGACTAATAAATTTATATCTTATTTTAATACGATTAAATAAGATTTAACTTAGTAATTAATCGTTAAATTACTAAATTAGTTGAGGTTTTGAGATAAAGGTAATTAGTTAATTATATTTACAAGGAGTTTTAAAATAAATTAACTAAGCATTGTGGGACCCATTATATATTGATATAATGGTAAAATATTACTTAAAATATTAAGTACATATTATTTATTTAATTGAGTCATATAATTGTTATATGATCAAATTAACACTTAATTATACAAGATAATTAACCATATGATCAATAAGTATTTGTGAGACAAATATCAAAAATTAAAATGGACCAAACTAGGCCATAATAGACCGGTTTTGGTAGTAGTTACATGGTGATGATTTTGTTCTTATTTTTACTCTTTAGTTACTTTTTGAAAGTGGCATAACGTACAAGTAGTAAACAATCATCATCTTTTCTACAACACTCCACTCTAATGCATGTGATCAAATGAACAAAATAAGAGCCCATTTTTGGCTTGTGAAGTCCGGCCAATTGGCCTATAAAATGATCAAGTGTTGCTCATTTTTCACTACTTCATTTTGTGCTTGTTTCCTTACTTGTCTCAAAAACCTCATCTTCTTACTAAAAACTCTCATATACTAATATTTACTAAGTATTACTAGTGTAGTAATATAGTCATAATATTAGTAGTATTATATCTATCTTATTATCTAGTTAATAATAAGGGTAGATTATTTGGGTTAATCTTGGTGCAACTTAGAGGAGATCTTCTACTTTGAAGATTATTTGTGTTCATCCATATTATTAGCTCAAGAACAACAAGAAGGAGTTCTTGTTGTGCCCTTATATTTTCCATATCAATGTGAGGAAATTTCTTTTCTTATATAAATGTCTTTATATTTGCATGCAAGTTACATAGATCATTAAATACTAAATTAACAAGTAATTTAGCAACTAATTAGAGGAGTCTAATAAGGTTCTAGGACTTTCATACTCTTCTTGGGAGACACTATCACCCAAGTTTGTACACAAAGATACACTAGCATCATAAGGCGTCCTAGCAGGTATAACATCGAAGCTATCAAATTTCTTCAACACTTTCTCAACATAATGAGATTGACTTAGTGATATTCCATTTGAGGTCTTAGTGACTCTAACTCCAAGAATAACATCAGCTTCCCCTAAGTCTTTCATCTCAAATCGTGACGACAAAAATTGTTTGGTTTTATTCACAACAAATAAATTACTACCAAGAATAAGCATGTCATCAACATATAAGCATATAATCACACAATCTGATCCAAACAGTTTAGAGTACACACACGAATCAGAATTGTTGGTAATATAGCCATCATCAATTAAAGTGTTGTGAAATTTCTCATACCATTGTTTAGGTGCTTGTTTAAGACCATATAGTGATTTTCTCAGTTTACACACTTTACTCTCTTGACCTTTTACCACAAACCCCTCGGGTTGAGACATATAGATCTCTTCCTTTAGGTCACCATTCAAAAAAGCAGTTTTTACATCCATCTGATGTACAACAAGATCATGAATAGCAGCTAAAGCAACAAGAGTTCTGATAGTGGAAATTTTAGTCACAGGTGAGTAAGTATCAAAATAATCAATATCCTTCTTTTGTGTAAACCCTCTAACCACAAGTCTAGCTTTGAAACCTTTCTATTGTACCATCGGGTCTCAATTTCTTTTTAAAAATCCATTTACTACTAATGGGTTTACTACCCTTAGGCAAATCAGTCAACTCCCAAGTCTGATTAGAAACAATAGAATCAAGTTCGTTTTTAATAGCATCTTTCCAAAAATTAGCATCAATCGATCTCATAGCATCAGCATAGGTTTTTGGATCATCTTCTATTAAATAAGCAGAAACAAGTTCATCACAAGCACAGTCATCACATGCGTTTTCAGTTAAAAAAGTTCTAACAAAATCATCCCCAAAGTTCTTTTCAACTCTAGGCCTCTTACTCCTTCTAGGTTCAACAGCATGATCAACAAAGGTACTACTACTAGCATGCATAGAACTATCAACAGGATTAACAGGCAAAACAGGAACATCAGGTAGTGATACAACTTTTTTAAGAGGGAAAACATGTTCAAAAAATTCAGCGTCTCTAGCCTCAGAAATAGAACGGTCACTCAATGACATGAATCTATACGCAGAACTGTTTTGAGCATAACCAATGAAAACGCAATCATAAGTTTTAGGTCCTATGGTAGGCCTCTTAAAACTAGGTAAGCCTACTTTAGCCAAAGACCCCCACACTTTAAGAAAATTCAGGTTTGGAGCATAACCTTTCCATATCTCGTAAGGTGTCTTGTCTAGTTTCTTATGTGGTACCCTGTTAAGAATATGACAAGCCGAAAGCACCGCTTCCCCCCACATATCATCGGAAATGCCAGAACTTAAAAGCATAGCATTCATCATTTCTTTCAAAGTTCTATTTTTACGTTCAACTACTCCATTTGATTGAGGTAAATAAGGTGGACTGGTTTCATGAATTAATCCATTTTTCTCACAAAAATCTACTAGATAGTTAGAACCATACTCACCACCTCGATCAGACCTGGCTCGTTTAATCTTTCTATCAAGTTGATTTTCTACCTCGGCTTTAAACTTTATAAACATGTCCTCAGCTTCACTTTTATGTCTAAGTAAATACACTTTAGTATATCTAGAACAATCGTCTATAAAAGTGACATAATAATGTTTACCTCCTCTGCTCATAGTACTTTTAAAATCAGCTAAGTCAGTGTGAATTAATTCAAGAAGATTTGTATGTCTAGTTTTAACAGGTTTACTGGGTTTTTTAGTAAATTTAGCCTCAACACAACTAGCACATTTTTCAAAAACTTCTGTGGATAGTGATGAAATAAGCGATAAAGATCTAAGCTTTTTGATCGAATCAACATTCACATGACCTAATCTACCATGCCAAACATCAATAGACTCAGCGATATAAGCAGAAGTAAAAGCATTATTATTAATGATATAAGAATCAACATTTAAAACAAATAAACCCCCACAGAGATAACCCTTGCCCACAAAATCCCCATTGCGTGACATTACAACCTTGTCAGCCTCAAAAACAACTTTCACACTAGCTTTGTTTAATAAGGCACCAAACACGAGGTTTCGACGCAAGGTAGGAACATACAAAACACTATTAAGAGCAAGAGTTTTCCCCGAGGTCAGTTTGAGAAAGATCTTGCCTTTGCCTGTGATCACAGCAGAAGAAGAGTTACCCATGTAGACACATTCACCATCAGCCACATCTTCAAATTCAGCAAACAGCTCCTTGTTAGCACAAAGATGCCTCGAAGCTCCTGTATCCAGAATCCAATCACTAGCATTTGCAACCAAGTTTGCCTCAACCACCACAGCAGAAATAATGTCATCTTTCTCAACAACATTAGCTTCAGTAACTTTCTTTTGAGGACACTGGTAAGCTTTGTGACCCGGTTTTCCACAGACATAGCACACTTGATTTTGACTTGGCTTATAGATCTTACCAGTAGGTTTGGTGAATTTCCCTTGACTAGGTTTCTTAGCATTCTGACCCTTAGACGGACCCTGACCAACTTTAGCCTTTCCCTTACCCTTGAACCTATCTCCACTTGAAGACCCACCAGTTTCAACAAGATTAGCCTTAGTAGTAGTAAGAGACAAGTGGACAGATTTGTCTTTGAGACGGTTAGCTTCCTCAGTCCTCATGTGACCTATTAGTTCTTGCAGAGACAGATCTTTTTTCTTGTGTTTCAGATGGTTTCTATACTCATTCCAGGAGGGGGGAAATTTCTCTAATAACACATTAGCTAGGAAAATCTCATCTAATTTCATACCCTCATTAACAACGTCAGCACACAAGTTTTCATAAACATGAACTTGTTCCATTATAGGTTTGTCATCTACCATTTGAAACCCAAGCCACTGCCCGACAACATACTTCTTTTTACCCGCATCATCAGCCCCATATTTTTTCTCTAAAGACTCCCAAATGGTTTTAGCAGATTTATGGACCATGAATAAATCAAAAAGAGTATTAGACATATGATTAAGGAGATGACACCTAGCAGTTTTGTTATCCTTATCATGTTTCTTAATAGTTTCCTCATTTGTTCTAATAATAGAAGCCACTGGAGGGGTAGCCTCTACACCATTAAAAATTACGGGCACAGGAGGATCATTAAACAGAACATAATCAATTTCAAGTTGTTCAAAAAACATGAGCAATTTCTGATACCACCTCTTATAATTCTGACCATCTAACGGTTCCAATTTAGACAAGTCTGGGATCGTTTTACTCGAAATTGCAGAAGTAGTGACGTAACAATGAGAATAATAAGATTCTTATCGAAACAGAAGGTAGGCAGTGCTGTGGTAATGAAGCCACCGATTTGAAAAGTATATTGGCACGACTCCGGTGGTTATTGTCTCACCCCGAACTCAAACCTGAGCTGAGTCGGGTCGGGTCGGCGCACATGTGTGGTGTTTGGACCTAAACCCACAAGCCCAATACTCTCAACAAAATCCTCTTTGTTGCAGAAGTAGTGACGTAACAATGAGAATAATAAGATTCTTATCGAAACAGAAGGTAGGCAGTGCTGTGGTAATGAAGCCACCGATTTGAAAAGTATATTGGCACGACTCCGGTGGTTATTGTCTCACCCCGAACTCAAACCCGAGCTGAGTCGGGTCGGGTCGGCGCACATGTGTGGTGTTTGGACCTAAACCCACAAGCCCAATACTCTCAACAAAATCCTCTTTGTTGCAGAAGTAGTGACGTAACAATGAGAATAATAAGATTCTTATCGAAACAGAAGGTAGGCAGTGCTGTGGTAATGAAGCCACCGATTTGAAAAGTATATTGGCACGACTCCGGTGGTTATTGTCTCACCCCGAACTCAAACCCGAGCTGAGTCGGGTCGGGTCGGCGCACATGTGTGGTGTTTGGACCTAAACCCACAAGCCCAATACTCTCAACAAAATCCTCTTTGTTCACTCTATTGGATACTATAAAGACAAGTGGTATAATAAAGTGGAACAAAGAGCTTATTTCCACCGATGTGGGATTGCTCATACAAAATGAAGTGGACAATTTGCTTTTGACAAGCCATCATTTCCAACAATACCTGGGAATCTGGGATAACAAAGAACTGTTTCAACATAGCCCACTTTAGTGTAAAACCTCGTCAAAGGCAATTAATTAAATCTATTGATGTTTAAGACAAAGCGCCAAAAAATGTAAACACAAATATACCCCCTCCATTAAACTCCAAGAGTCCAACTTACGCTTGATGTCCGTGCACGTAGATTAGGAAAGATGATATGGGTATGTTGTATGCCAAATAAGGAAATAGGTAAACAATGGAGTTGAATGGGACCAAAATGGAGAATGAGTAACCTAAAGGCTAAAGTGAGTAAAGGGAGTTTATGAAAGAATTAACTCCAATATGCAAACAAGATTAGGGAAGACAAGACATTACGTATTGCGATTCTTGTGGGCTATGGATAAAGCGCTGTACTTGGCACTTTTTTGCTACAATCTTGAACCAATTGACATAATCCATTCAAGATGATATTCATAAATTATGGTTGGTAAATGATATTGTGTTTGTTGATACGAAAGAAGGGATTGAGAAAGTAAGTGAAATTGTGGACATAGCTGTATGAAAACTTTTTCTGGGTGATTAGAAGTAAGATTGAGTAAAAGTAAGTTTAGTGACGTTTAACGCAGGGAGGTGTGGACAAGATATATGTGAGCTTTGTTCTCATCTTTCTGTGAGTTTCATTTCTATATACGAAAGATTCAAGAAAGATCATCACTCCTACGACCTTTCATAAGATGATGCAATTTATGTCAATGATGGCGTACAGGTTGTCATAAACAAGATTCAAACATTTTAAATTCTGTGTGAGAAAGTGTTTGTTTGTTTGATTTTTACAAATTTTATTCCGTTAATTCTGATATCTTTATGAATTCACCTTTCACTGAAAAGAGGTGAGGAGGCCGTGGACAATCACTTTATATCATAAGACTGTTCAAAAGTTCCATAGGTTGCCTCTATATTAGGAGGATAGGGACGCTAAAGATTAGGTCAGTTAAAATGAAAAGGTTGAAAAGTAGCAAGGGTTTTCTGATTCCATTATCGCCCATAGATTGGAGTCAAAATTTTGTAAGACTGCAATTATGTCCGCACTATTATATTATGGCTGTTGGGATGTGAAACAGAACAATGTTTTGGTCATGCGTAACTACGATGGGCTTGTGTCTATATAGAAACCGATTTGTTTGGAAACAAGAAATGGAGGTAAAGGGAGGGGAGGAGCAAAAAGGGAAGGAAAGGAAGGGAGGGAGAGAGTTTTCCCTCCAAATCTTTACGTTGGTGTAGGAGAAATAATTGGCTTTTAGGAAGGAAATGAAGGGATCCATTTTCCCACCCTTTCAGATCCCTTGTAAAAGTTTAGGAGGTAAAAGATCCAGGAGAATTAGTTAATGTCAGGTTTGATGAACAGGGAAAGGATAAGGTTGTTATATTTAAGTATAGGAGAATAATAAAAGTGATTTAAGATAATAGTTACTTGTTTACTACCTCTCCTAATGTTTTGGCTGTGTCGAGATAATCCCCTCTTGCTGTTAAACCACACCAACTGGTTCATGACATTGTTATGTTTGCGTCTTATACAAAGCTTATTTGTATAGCATGTTGATGTCTTGCTTTGTACAAATTGCAGGTGGGCAAACAATGATCCTTTACGGTCCAAGTACAACGCCAAAATGGCTGGCATGAATAAACCGATAGCAAAACCAAAGGGAAGCAAAAAACTAAAAGACTGGGAGCAGGGTTGAGTTTTGGCCAAGTTAAATAGGATGTTCTCATTAGATTTTGCATTTCTGGTTATGTATGTAGTGTATTGTTCTCTCAGCTTAATTGACCATGTAAATTTCAACCATCTTAGATGATTTTCATGCATATTAGAGCAAGCTACAAGCTCCGTCAATCATGTTAGAATTCAGGAGTTAAGCCCCGAAATGATGGTGGTTGGTATCACATAAATTATCTATAGTTTTGACGAGCCATGGAATTCTATAGTAGATTATAATTCCTGTGTCTGTAACAGTAATGCTTGGTTCGGAACTTCGGCGTGAAGCCAAGCTGATAATAATAATGGGATATAATGGAACACAAACATAGGACTAGGTGTGGCAATTGGGTTGGGTCGGATCGGGTCATATCGGGTTCGGGTCGTATCGGTTCAGACAACCCTTTCGGGCCGGGCCGGGCCGGGCCGGATCGTTATCGGATCGGGTCGTTTTCGGGTCAAATGATACATCATCGGGTCGGGTTTGGGTCGGGTCGTAATCGGGTCCGGTTATTTTATCGCAATACTTCAATATTCTTTCATTAAATCTAGTTTTAAATTATTATTTGGTTTAATTAATTCATTATTAAGGCAAACATATCAATTTAAACAATAAATCACTTTCATTTTGATCATTATTAAGGTTAATAATTGTCAGGACGTCAATTTAATCGGGTCAATATCGGGTCGGGTCAATGTCGGGTCGGGTCAGTGTCGGGTTCGGGTCACTGATCTTCGGGCCATCAACGGGTTACGGGTCATCATCGGGTCGGGTCGGTTTCGGGTTGCAGTATTCTCTGGTCGGGTCAGGTCGGTTTTTTTTGGGTTTCGGGTCGGGTCACTCGTGCCCGCTCTACATAGGACCAAGTATCTGTCCAAAATCCTAGGGAAGAAAAGCAAACACCAGATATAGTTTTAAATTCATTTAAACAATATGTTAAGCATCAATTAAAATTTATTTTTTATTATATTATGTATAAAACCAGCAAAGTGTTACTTTATTAAGTCTTTAAACTGTATGAATTGTATTTTAATTGATAAACTTGAAGAAATTATCGTAAGTTGATTTTCCTTTTTTTAAGTAGGATCTGCAAGTCTATCTTTATGGTAAGGAGTGAAAAATATTTATTGCTGAAGTTTGTGCAGTAATGGGGCTTATGGAGATTTGGGTAGAAATGCATGGTGATCCTGTAATATTTGTGACCTTAGTATTGCTTGACGTTTGTTACGTCTGATATAGTCAGATCAGGCTTTTCGTTTTCTGGATTTCTGTGGGAAAATGAGCCACTTATATGCTGGGTTTTGACTGATGGAGGATGTTTCATATTCATTCTTCCTGTGGCATTTTTGCGATGATACTCGGCAACTTGTACTCGTCATGCAAGAAGATCGTAATAACCAGAGTGACTTGAGTGTAGTGGAGTGCGAGAGTGTCTCAAAGCGCTGCAATGACAACAAATTGAGAGGTCCCGACTTCATTTCACTCCATTCTCCACATTTTTTAAAATTTGTGAGAGGAATTTTGAAAAGTTGGACGAATGAAGTGAAATGGAGGGATTATATTATATTGAACACGGAACCTTGAAAATGAAGGTAGTTGCAATTTTAACGCCATAGATGGGGACATACTATACTCAAGCCTTAATTAAAGGTATGCAAACAGTGTATCCCCATCCGTTCAGTTTATGCTACCTTTAACTCAATGCTACAACATCTTGTGCCAGGAAAAGTATGATACACATGATCCTATAGACCAGTGCTCCACAATCTTGCCGTTTCCGAGGAAGAGATAAAAAAATCATCGAAATTGTAGCTGCACACGGTATTGTTTTTGCTCTTGCATAATCCGGTATCTGTGCAGCATTTAGTCGAGGTTAGTGGCGGCTAGAAATGTATTGTGACTTCCTTAGATTATCGAAAATTGTGTACTGATCCGATATTGATAAGTATATGAACATAGATGATACTTTTTTATTTCAGAAACAAACCAGAGGAAATGCTTTTTGAATGTTAGTTCAGACGAAGTTATAAGTATTTTGTTCTACAATAAAAAATAATGATTTCCTTATCACTGTTTCAGTATACGCTTCTGACAATTTCAGCTCTTTGAAGTGCAAAATGACAATTTCATCAACTTCACAAGCTTACGTTGCCTTGGGTTAGCATTAAGAGGAGGGCGTTTTTTTCTTCAGAAATAATGTCGTAAATGATCAACATTTGGATGTTCTTGGTTCATACAAAGGAAATATTTGAATTTATTAGATATATAGATGAATATAGATGAGAAGGTTGATGTTAGGGAGCTTGGCTTGATGTTATTTCTGAAGTGACATGAAATAGAGCTCTGAATCATCAATCTCTCAAATGATCTTGTGGTTTCATATGGATTACAGGCTAATTTCTCAATCTTGTTCAAAGACTCCATCTTTTTGTCTCAATAGCCAGCCATCCAATTCGTGTACTAATCCAATATTGTGATTGTCTTCGGTAATTAGTTTCCACGATTGGTTTTGGGTGGTAAATTAATTGATTGATTTAGGTTTAGGGATTGAGGGATTGGCGGATTTAGGGAGAGAGAATGAATTTCAATAACGGATTGAATTGGGGAAGAGATAATTGGACATTTAGCGTGTTTGAATGAAGTTGGGAATTCTATGTCTTCAATTGAGTTGGGGATTAGATAAGAAATTTGGGTTAATGAGTGTGTTGTTATAAGTGAAGGATGGTAATCTTGGTATCTGACTTAAGTCGTCATTTATCGGGACGGAAAATAAGAAAAACGATACTCGGGGAAAAATACGGGGTTGATTGGGTTAAGTTACTTGTGAGACTTCTTAAGTTAGACGATTTTAAGCAAGACATTGATTTTAATGAGTTATGTTTGAGAGTTTTAATGGGAGGTTGATGTATGTGTTGTTGGTTAAGTAGTGATAGAGACCAAGAAAAAAGATGGATGGACGTGTTGCTTAGTTTGAACCATGCATGCTACGAAGTTCATGCTTAGGTAATTCTAATATTATTAAGTGAGTCTTGCTTAAGACGGACTATTCGTTTTAGTTCTCACTAGCGGGAAATTGCATATTATTTATTGTTTTCCCTTTTACTAATTTATAGTGTTTTATCTTACTTATTGATAGCTTATGCTCTCAACTTATAAAGTGAAAATTACATTCTTTAAATTATTTGCAGCGGATGAAATAGAGGAGCTTTTGACAGAGTAAAAGACCAATTCTTTGGAGATCGTTATAGTGAAAGATTAGCGCGTCATGGTGTGATAGTCTTGGCCTTGTGGCCTTAAATTACATGTGTATCACGTTTTTAAGTTTTTGCCAAACTCTGAACAATACTAACTATCACGAAATCGTCCCTTGCCCTTAATGGCATTTGGTGTGTATCATGTTATTTCAAGGATTGCGAATAGAATGTTAGTGTGTTTCACTAGAATGTTAGTGTGTTTCGCTAATATACGATCAACTATGTCGTAAACACATATTCTAGCTTTCATGTGTGTGGATTCACGATGTTAATGGCATTGCCAATTTCATCTTTATTTTCAACCCACCGAAAAATTTCATGGTTAAAAGTTTTTAGCAGGGGTACCTTGGAAGCTGATATGCCAATTTTAGTTCAATGAGAGAGTCTTTATGAGAGCACATCAAATACAAGTATTTTGAGTCAAACCATAAAAAATATAGTAGTTGTTCCTCGAGATAGAAAATTTAATCGCCGACTTAGGTGGAACGGTTGAAGAGGGGATTGTGAAATTATATTCGCTATCATAATTGTCAACGGATAAATTACACTGAACAAATTACGTAAATTGGAAGACCACATGCCTTATTAGCCTTATTTGCCAAAAGAATTTAGGACAACATTTTTTTAAGTAAAAAGTAGCCAAGAAGAATCGTACATAGGACAACATTAATACACAATTACTACTCAATTAGTGTTTCATTGGTTCTACGAAACCATCCGCAAAAAAGATGGTCACACCCTCAGTGTGAATTTTTAGTAAGTTGATCTTCAATTAGATACATTAAAATGCTAACCCACTTTTTTTTATTGCATGAGGTAATCTAGTTGGCGTGAAGTACCTCGCTTCACTATATAAATAAGTGAATCAATTTCTGAAATCTGGAGGGAAGGGGAGGAGGACAATGGACAGGTACTTTATCCCGCTTTATGGCGTAACTACCCGAGACCAAATCTCAACCAAAGACAACAAGCATGTACTTTACCATTCTTTATGGCGTAAAGATTCGATACCAGATCTCAACAAAAGTGGAAGGGAAAAGGAAGGACAAAAAAACTCCATTGACTTTTGCATGATTCTGAGTAAGGATGAAGGGAAGAGACAAAGGTTAATGGGAAAGGGAAGGAGACTTCATAGGCAAAAAGGAAGGAGAAAGAAGCATATGGGATAGAAGGGAAACGCAGACAATGGACAAAGTAAGAGAAAAGAAAATGGAAATACAAGAAGGGGATAATATTCGGAAACCCATTACCTTTCGCACGACTGAAAGTAAGTTTTTCATAAGTTTTCGGAAAGTGCTATAATAATTAGTTTTTCATAATTTTTTCCATAAGTTTTCGGAAACGCAAATTATATTTTTCTTTTGGAAAAAGCAACATATAGGCGCAACAGAGATAAAACCAACTTTGACGGTACATCAAGCAAAAATACGACATGCATAAAGCGACACAACTCTAATAGGCGAGTAACACTATCTTGGGGTACGACAACTATTTTACCTAAAAGGCTTCTATGTGTTTTTTTTAGGGCATATACTTTGTTTTATTTTCGTATTCCATCATTTCACATTACTTTTACTAGTTTGACTTCACCCCCAACTAGGGGTGCTAACGAGCCAAGTCGAGCCCGAGCTTGGCCTTGCTCGGCTTGTGCTCAAGAACCAAAACTCGAGCTCGAGCCGATCTCGAGCTTACCCGAGCTTGAAAAAAATGTGCTCTTTATTAAGCTTGCGAGTTTTAACGCGAGCTCGAGCCAAACTCAAACTCAAATCGAGCCTATATATAATTGTTATTTTTTTTAGTTTTTTTCCGATATTTTCAATAACAAGGTTCGAAGGATATATGTAAAAATGTTTGGCAAATAAGTTATATTTTTGATATATGTGATACAAATATACAATCATGATAAAATACTTTTATAAAATATGAGCAATATCTTATCTAATTACACAAGCTCGAGATGCTCACGAGCTTTTCGAGCCGAGCCAGCATTTGCTCGGCTTGACTCGTTATGCTCTCGAGCTGAGCCGAGCTTTGACCGAGCCGATCTCGAGTTGCTTACGAGCTATTTCGTCTCATTATTACCCATACCCCCAGGCCCCAACCAAACCAAGCATTACTGGTTAGACACAAGATTTATAATTTGTGATTTAAGTAAGTCGGAATTAAGATAAAAATGACTATGGAAATCCATGATAGAATCGTAAGATTCGGGATCAGTTAAGCATTTTTGGATCGTAAAATCGTAGAACTGTAAGATTGAATCAGAATTTTAATAACAATGCGTACAACCATAAACTGAAAACTTATACTCACATACCACAAGCTCACAACAAATAGAAGTTGTTTGAAAGAATTAGAGAGCTGTTTAAATATACTGGATGTAAAACCAACCATCATCTTTTTCGGGCTCAACTCCTGAATTTTAACATGATTGACGGAGCTTGTAGCTTGCTCTAATATGCATGAAAATCATCTAAGATGGTACAAATTTACATGGTCAATTAAGTTGGGATAAAAACTCAGACGACCTTGTTGGTCCTAACCAGATTTCAAGAGCACTACATTACATAACCACAAATGCAAAAGCTAATGAAAAACATCCTAATTAACTTGGCCAAAACTCAACGCTGCTCCCAGTCTTTTAGTTTTTTGCTTCCCTTTGGTTTACCAATCGGTTTATTCATGCCAGCCATTTTGGCATTGTACTTGGACCGTAAAGGATCATTGTTTGCCCACCTGCAATTTGTACAAAGCAAGACATCAACATGCTATACAAATAAGCTTTGTATAAGACGCAAACAGTACAATGTTACGAGCCAGTTGGTCTGGTTTAACAGCAAGAGGTAATTATCTCGACACAGCCAAAACATTAGGGAGAGGTAGTAAAAAAAATAACTCAACAACAGTATCCTTTACCTGTTCTTCAAACCTCCTAAACAAGTTCAAACTAAGCCCGACATTAATTTACCTCCTATACTTGCACAGGGCCTAAAAATGGATCCCTTCCTTTTCTCCCTCCATTCCCCCTCCCTTCCTTTCCCTCCACTTTTTGTTTCCAAACAAAAGGCAAAGCATCCAGTTCTATATAGGCACACGTCTATCGTAGTTACCCATGACCAAAGCATTGTTCAGTTTCACATCCCAACAGCCATAATACAATAGTGCAGGCCTAATTGCAGTCTTACAAAATTTTCACATATAAGAACCAACAATTTTCACAAGCTTATCAAAAAAGCTCAAGGAAACAACCTAACAACAGCAACAAAACTAGGACGAGAATCAAAAAGAAGAGAAAGCCACGTACGGAGTGGTCCAATCGGTGGTATCCTCATTAACAAGATGAGTCCATTTAGTCCTGCCACTCCTACCAAAGTGCTTAACCTGCATAACCTTGGGCAAAATAGTCTTATTAAGTTTATCATCACCAGTCGGGGCCGAGAAATCCCTCCAATAAATCTCATGACTTCCCATTGTACCAGCACTATCATCAGGATCATCCTGAAAGTAAGGACCCTTATGATAATACTTCTGCAAAAACGTCCATTTCTGCTTAGGCACGGAAACCATTCCTCCAGATTTCGGATTCTTCCTCTCCCATTCTCTTCTTTCCTCTTCTGTCATAATCCTAACCTTCTCAATCTCCTCCTTTTCCTTAATCATAGTATCCCTATCCTAACCTTATTTTCACTAACTTTGCTGACAACACTCTCACGCTCTCTCTCTTTCTCACTACAACTTTGCTAATACGATTATGACGCCATAAGGGAACTTTGCTAATACGATTATGACGTCATAAGGGAAGGAATCAGGCGAATTAGAGAACACTCACATCTACTTTCCTTTTTCATACATACATATTTGATTATAATCTTTATGTTTCTTTTTCTTTGTTTGATTATCTGCTTGTGTGTTTGCTCACTCATGAATTTATCTGTTGTAGTTCATATTTGAGTGATATGTTATGAAAAGAGTGTATATTCAAGTTTTTCTTAAGTTGTTGTGTGATTATTTTCTAGGCAAATTCTCAACTAACTTGTATGATGGGTTAAAAATGGATGTAAATGTCTACAGCTTTCATGACATAGATTGTTTTACAAGACAATTATACCTCTCACAGTGCTGAACTTTAAGAAAGGAGCAAAACATGGTAAGTAAAGTAAGGTTAGTTGTACTTTCAACAGTTTTAACTTGTGCTTGCTGAACTATTTATAACTGCTGTGACAGAGGTACAATGTTCATCTTAACCTTCATTTTCCATGAAATAGTGAGGCTACACAAGTCATGAAGGAAAAATCCTACCAGCTTATTAATTATATTCCTACTCCAATTCAAGTTATCCTTTTTTTCCCATTTTTCCTTTATTGGATTCGATTTTGCTTTCAATCTACAATTAGGTTCCCTTTCTCACCGTCTTATTTCCTAATTTTATTAGTTTCTTTCTTTGTCTGAAATTGATGATGACAATCACTTAAATTAGAGTTTACGTTATGATGTCATTGTTTGAAGTGGGAGAGAGTGATTCTTATGCTGCTCTAAGGAGATGACTAAGTGACTGGAATTCGTCATGTTCTTTCTCCGCTGGCTTTGTTTCTTAGTGATTTAAATCTCATTTTGAGGATCCCCGACCATTTAGGTTCTAAACAACGCTTCGTACTATTAATTTCTTCAATTTAAAGGTTAACCTTAGAATCATTTGGTTTGTAGGGAATTTCCGTAGGGATAAATATATGACCACACACACAATAATAAAGACAAGAATTAAAGGGACACAAATATAACGAGGTTCACCAAAATGGCTACGTCCTCACTGCGGTTGTACTAGGATTTTATTGATCACACTCCGAGTATTACAATAAGAGTAATATACACAAGAGACTTAAGACCGCTCTTATTATTACACTTATAACTCACTTGTTTATGAGGATTGAGGGATGCATATTACATTGCATGAACTTCCCTTTTATAGGCAAATGATCATACCCATCATTCTGATGTCCTCTGTAGAAGCACTAACATTTTTCCACATGCTAGTATTCATACGCCATCCATGATGGACTTTCTTGCCAACATTGAGTCCAAGCAATAAATGATATCATATATTCATGGAGTTTATACATATTTGTCAACATTGTGTACTTCACTCCAAAAGTTGGAGAACCCATTACAACATGATTCATATCGCGTTCTCAGCAATATTAATTATGGTTCCAGTTTGGAAGTCAAATGTTGAACTGATTTTTTCGAGTGGAAATTAACCGTCGAATTATTTGTATACACTTACAGCCGTCTTTCGTCTTATTTGAGGTATACTACATAATTTTAGTACATTTGGGCGTTAATAAGTTATTTTTTAGCTAAATATATTAACTAACCTCTTTTTTTAGTTTATTAGATGATTTGCCTATTTCATTTTAGCTCAAATAAGACAAAAGACGACTCTTAAGTGTAAATCAACGGAATAGTAGTGTTTTATACTAAATATAATAATTATTAAGGAGTATTGGATGGATGCTTAGTAGTGCTTAGTTTATATAGATGTGATTTAAAGGTTGCTGACTGCAATCTGTCCAAGATTGAAGCGTAGTGGTGTAATGTTTGTAAAAATTACATGATTCTTCGTCGCTTGAATAATATTATATGAACCTGCTCTTAGTTTCATGCGATTGCACAGGTGAAAGTTGTGTTGAAGTGCTTCCGTTTTGTGTTTTCTAGATATGACTCAAGGTATAGCATTGACTTCTAATAATTTTCCTAGATCAATTGAGTTATTCCTTTTATGTTTTTCTATATATTTGGGATTGTATCAATGGCTAAGTCACTGAGTTTAATTTTGTGAATTTGCAAGTTGCATTGTATGCTTGTTGAGGTTTGTGAGTAGATTTTGGTTTGTGCCCAAAATGTGGCTTTAGGCTTGTTGGATTAATTTGGTACTTACATATGTTTGGATGTTAATCATGTTATATGACGCTTTTGAAAGTTTTAGATCACTTGTGTTGACATGGGGTTAATATATTTATATATGTAACTAAATTTGAGAATGATCTGCCATTTTGTAATTACACAGGTCATCACTTTTGTCTTTTGGCGGGAATTAACGGTTGGGTAGACAAGGACTAAAAGAGTTCTCTGGAAGCTTTCAACTAAAAAAGAAATGGTAAGTCTTTAGTGTTTGCCTTATTAAAATGGTTTGTGCTGAACTCTTAGTCTTTCACGTCTTTGTTAGTCAGACAATACAAATACTAAGAATACCATAATGGGTTGAAGAGAGTGTAGAAAACTCTTCTTTTAGGAAAACAGTGATAGAATAGAAAGAAATGATGTTTGTCTCTGATCGGACCTGTCGCAAGTCCTGGTCAAAGATAATTACCCAGACTAGGCTAATAACAAATTAATGTAATTAGGGAAGTAGGAATCGATTCTCAGGGAGATTGTGTTTCCTATAGAATGTGAAATGTCTTGCAATTGGGTCTTATCTAACGAATATCTGGGTTTTGGGGTTTTGATTTCTAAACTATTAAAAAGCATAAATGAAAACAAGATAAAAGCAAACCAAAATGAAAACAATAAAGCAGATGATGAATTAACAATGATAAAAAGAATCTAGGGAAGTAGGTTCACACATGTAGATTAACATATTGATGAAATTGGATTTAGGACATGCAAATAATTCATTGTGAGTTCGTAAGAATGATGTGTTCATTACAATCATAGATGAGATGGTCTAGCAGGCTTTTAGGCAATTTACTAGGTCTTAATCTACCATGTCATGCTTTTTCTATTCAATTCACGTATCTCTACCTTGGAAAAGAATTCCATTTTAGTCAATGATTTTGATCAGGAATCGTTAACTATCGTTATAGTCCAAACATGCATAGACACAATGTTTTAAAAGCACAATTTCTTTTATCCAATTATCATCTTTTAATCAACCTACATGGCGACCCTACACCCTAGAAAAATGACTACTCACTCATGGTGATGTTTATATCTAAGATGATGTTAATAATAAAAACTAGGATAGACATGTTTATTTGGTTTTGACAATATTTTAAGACTCTTTATATGGCGATAATAACGACGCTATATTGACGATCTAATGAAGTGAAACGATTGCAACGATATTGAAATTGAATCTACAATAACATGTAAAGGAAATAACAATCAAATAGGAAACATAAAGACTTTAAACAAAAGGTGAAATAGGAATACCTAGATGACGATCAACAACGATAATGATGAATTACAAACAACCATAATAGAAATTCCTTGCATAGAATTGTCGATCCACGAATTACAACGCTTGAACCACACAAAGTAGATTACAAAGATAAAATTCTTAATGATCTAGGCTAAGGATTTGATGTAGAAAAGACAGAAATAAACTAAGAAATTAAGGACAAAAAAGAGGAAGAAAATGATTTAAACAAGAGAAGAGAGGCTAGGTTTCTCTCCTCCTAATCTAGGGTTTCTAATCTAAAGAGAAGTGTAAGAAGAGAAGTATGAAGTGTGGAGAGGTACATGTTGATATCTGGTGGCTGAGGCATCCTTTTATAGCATTAGGGTTTCGTGGGGAAGGGGTCATGCATTCATCACATAGGACAAAAAGGAGGAAGTCGAAGCAAAAGCTCGGATCAGCAGAGATACCCGATCGGGTACACCACTTACCCGATCGGGTAAGTTGTATTCTAGAAGCTTTGACTTTTGTTTCATCTCCCCTTGCATATGACTTGACTTTCATTATCCCCCTTGACCTCTTGAGCCGGGTTTGTTGATAGGGTTTGATGTAAAATGATGATTTATTCGCCTGACTGATCGATCTTCTGACAACTGCGAAACCGTCTTTGCTTCTTCTTTCTTTTGAATTAGTGAACCTTCTTGAAATGCCTTTGACTTGGTCAAGCTTGCTTCTTCAAATCGTCGGGTTCTAGGCAAATGCTCGGGAATATAGAAAAAGGGCGTAGAAACGTCACTTTCCCTACAAAACATGTTAGAACATAGGAATTCACCTAGAAGACGATATTAGCTCATAAAATGGCTTAACAAAGCACAAATGACATACAAAACCGAGCTAAATTGGGGATTAAAATCATACAAATATTCACTTATCAAACTCCCCCAAGCTAAACCCTTGCTTGTCCTCAAGCAAACATAACAAACAATACTAGGACAAGGGTTGCAAGCATTGGCTACTACACCATCAAGAAACAAATCTCAACGTAAAACTTTGGAAACATAATGAATCATAACCCAAAAACAACGTGGGCAAGAATGATACATAAACATGGCTGAGATTTACATAACGGCGCAGCACAAAGAATTTCACTACAGAATTTTCGGCTCTTGCATGAGCTTTTTGACAAATGGACTCTCACGGCACACTCGAACACTCATGTATGCAAAAGGTGATTTCTTTATGTGTAAATGTTTTTGAGACACTCACCTATCTACGACTTATGAAAATGTGTCCGCAGTCTAATATGGTAAACAATTCAAAACACAAGTCAAAGATCACAATGCACATAGAAAAGAAGCCGGAAAAAAATATGAAGAAGGCTTTGGGAAATGGGTGAAAGGTGGATAAACAGTTATGGTCATGTGAAGTTTAGAATGAGCTAGCAACTGACCAATGATAAATGAATACTCAATCCAAACTTTCGATTAATTCCCAAAAGACGAATAACGAAGCCAGAAGGAACGGATTGGCTTATTACACACGAAACACAAGAGTGAACTCCTTCTAAACATTGAATTGACATTTTGAGGAGATACTCACAACTTCTTCTTTTATTTCTTTTTCTTTCTTTTTTTTTCGATTTTTTTCTTTTTCAATTTTTTCATTTTTCTATTTCATTTTTTTTTTCTTTTTCTTAACATAACATCACTTCTTGAACATTTTGGTTCTCCCAAATTCACTTTGACATAAAAGAACAAATCTTCTCAAAAGAGCACCCATACACCATAGTCTAGCTGCTAACTCAACAAGGTAGGCAGTTTTTATATGTAGCTGTTATCTTGTGAAACATTTGTATGAAGGGGCTAATTTTGAGGGGTAATTCAAAGTGAAAAAGGCTTCAAATCTTACTGAATCATGAATGCAATGCTTATAGGAATGAAATGAGAACCATACTTATGCGTTTTGACATGACACACATCACAAGGAGAACTACACACACCTTAATGAGACTGGGTATAGATGTACCAACTAAGGAGGTTCTACCTTACAATATATGTAACTTGCCAAATGTTAAGATCAAGCGTACTCATCTATAGATTCATTCCATGCCTACTGTGTACAAGACTTCCCCATGTATGCACAATTCAATGAATAATGAATCATTATCTTTTGAAAGCTCTAAGTTTGGGAAATGTAACATGATAGCATAGTAAACAAGCAAGCAAAGAATGAAAAGCATTCAATTATATTCAAAATTTTAAATTTTTTCTCTTATTCAAAAATTTGAAAAATATAAACAACTAAAATGCAAAATGGGAAAATGCAATCCCTCCCCCAAGCTGAACATCACATTGTACTCAATGTGAGCACAAAGACTAAATATGCAACGAGATGCTCAACGGGAAGAAGGGGAAAAAGGGAAAAACATGAAAGGAGAGTGAAGCTTACTAGTCAGCGCGGACTCCCCCAAGCTAGTCTTTTGGACTTTGACAAGGAAGGTCTTTATAGATTCTTCAAAAACTCTTTCATCTGCAAAATAAATCTAACAAAACAACGAAAAAGGGAAAGCAAAAACAAAATGCAAAAAGAAAGGAACACGGGTTGCCTCCCGAGAAGCGCTGGTTTAACTTCCCGCTCGACGAATTCTTCTATGAAATCATCTGGTTGGGGATTGACGCTCTATATAGACAATATCTAAGCATCCGATCATGGAATTGCTGTAGTAGAGTTTCAATCGGTGTCCATTGACCTTGAAATTTTCACCATTACTAGCCATTATTTCCACATAACCGTATTTGCTTACATATGTGACAGTGAATGGTCCAGACCATCTTGATCGAAGTTTTCCTGGAAAATTTTTCAAACGGGAGTTGAAGAGAAGTACTTGGTCACCGACATTGAATTCTTTTCTGATTATCCTCTTGTCGTGCCAACGCTTCGTTTTCTCTTTATAAATCCTAGAATTCTCGTAAGCTTACAAACGAAATTCTTCTAGCTCATTGAGTTGCAAAAGTCGTCTATCAGCGCTAAGCTTAGTGTCTAAGTTGAGTTCTTTGATAGCCCAGTGAGCTTTGTACTCTAACTCAACAGGGAGATGA
Organism: Heliosperma pusillum; assembly: GCA_022085475.1. Taxonomy (NCBI): domain Eukaryota; kingdom Viridiplantae; phylum Streptophyta; class Magnoliopsida; order Caryophyllales; family Caryophyllaceae; genus Heliosperma; species Heliosperma pusillum. Next base: position 22,789 of record JAIUZE010018268.1, read on the forward strand.
CAAGCCTATCCATAAACCAACCGATAGGGAGATGTTCCAATCGGGGTTTTGAAAGCTGTGCGATAAGCCCATAAGGTGTCATCGAGCTTATTACTCCAATCTGTTATAGATTTCGAGACAACTTTTTGAAAAATTGTTTTTAGCTCTCTGTTCGAAACTTCTACTTGACCGCTAGTCTGGGGGTGGTAGGCTAATCCTCGTCTGTGATACACACTATACTTGGCAAGCAGAGTGTCTAACTGCTTTTCTCCGAAATGAGTTCCTCGATCACTTATCACGGTTCTGGGTACACCAAAACGCGGAAAGATGATCTTTTTAAATAGTCGTATCACAGCTCTAGCGTCATTGTGGTCGGTTCTGTCGCGGTCCCGAAACAAAAATAATTACCCGCACTTAGGCTAACAACATAAGGAATGTAATTAGGGAAGTAGGGTGTCGATCCTCAGGGAGTACGTGTTACTTATGAATTGCTATGGATTGGTTTTCATTTAGATTCGAGTCACTTGAGTTGTTTGTCTAAACTATTAACATAAAACTAGTTTTATTACCCGTGCAATGCACGGGTTAGTTAAAGTACACACAACATAAGCAAAGTGTTCGAGTTTTTATACTAACTCTGCTTTTGTATACAAATTTTTATCGCATATATTATGAAATAAATGCTCCTATAAAAGTCCTTTTCGTAAGAAGTTTAATTGTATATTTTATTTAATTTTCAAACTAATATTCCTATGTTTCTTTTTTATATGTTATTCTCATTTTCTAGACATTTCTTTCTCTATTCAATATTTTTCGAAATATAAGAGTAAATATCATGAAATGTATACTCATTTGAAAGCTCTTTACATAAGTAATTTTATGATTTTTGTAAAAATAAAGTCAAAGATATACCAATGTCATATAAAAAGCAACAAAAAGATCCTTTTTTTTTTTTTGTAAAAACTACAGTCAAAGCCTCACTGTACCGTTGCAAAAAAAAAGCACACATAAAAAATGAAGGGAGAATCATGGAACCTTAAGTTCATGATAATAATATCAATAACACATAGTACTTGGTGAGTCCGTGATACTATTAACTTTATTATTTTTTATATAAATTGCTTGTTTTACGAAGGATTATTGAAGTTGTTTTACTTTTACTCAGAAAAAGTAATGTCGTATAGTAACTTATACGGAGTTTACCTTATTTAATGATGGTAAAAAAAACGACCTAATTTGACAATTTGTGTTTATGAAAAATTGACGTCAACCATAAAACATCAAAAAGTTTATACTACCATTGATAGGACATAGAGTATTTTTTTTCTTAAGTGCAAATTTAATAGGAGCATTTGAAAAGTTGGTTTTTGTCATTTTTGTAATTCATCTATTGTAGTCTTTAAAATGCCAAGATGTCAAAAATTCAACATGTGCTCGTTATTAGTGAATCACAGCTCCTTAGTGTCAAACGCCAGTCCTTGTCGTGGACTAATGATTAACAGGATGAAAGTTTTACCGTATAAGTTGAAGGCATTCTATTTATAGATAGCGTAAAATGATAAAAAGGAATACAAACTGCTTAAATTGAGGTATATTGTGTGAAGGTTGTGTTGGTAGTTTTCGTAATTTGCTTGAACTCCACAGACAATAGAGCTTATAGCCAGTGTTATACTCTTACCCTTTATAGTCAACTATGAAGTCCTATACATAGCTTATTGCTTTCAAGTTTCAACATCATATCTCAATAGAAACTTTATGTACTTCATTCACAATAGTTTAAGCTTGTATGAGCCCAAACTAACCATACGATAACACTAACACTATAGTCTACACCTTCTTACCATAAACCATGTGGTTAGTATTTAGTAATACAGAGTATAAAATAATGCGGGATTGAGGAAGCTAGTACAAACGGCAATCGAGTCAAAAATAGGGAAGGGCAACTGCAAAAACACGATGAATGATTATAGGGAAGGGCAACTTTATGTACTTGTTCAACAGTAAGAATTTTACAACAATCTCTATTAAAAACCATTTGTTTAGAATTCTCCATAGTAAGAAGCTAACATATGTGTTACCTAAGGAAGGTGCATACAACAAACAAAGAGAGAACGAAACAAAAACAATGAAATGAAGAAGGAGTTCTAAAGTCCATGTTGCCGGCAGAATAGCTGTGGGTACAATCTGTCCCAGAATCAAACCACAAGGCCAACCCGTAACCATGGATGCCAATCTGTTACAGGGGAGGAAATTGTGTTAGCAATTAATAAAGATTAATGAGCTCTATCATTATTGGCACCTGATTGCCTAAGTATGAACACCATGATGAGTACAACTGACATTGTCCATAATACTCGCCTCAAACGTTGGCCTCGACCGAGATTCATAAGGACGCGGTGAAGAACAAACTAATTCGTATCCAATTAATAATTCCAGCGACATCTACGACTGAATCTATACCTCACAAAAAAAACACCATAAATACAACTTTCAAAAGGATAATAAAATAATTTAGAAATCAAAATATGTTATAATCAATCAACAACCATTCATAACCTTGGCGAGTAGTGAGTAAGTAATAGAGAGTTTGAATATATAGTCATAAATCATGGAAGGAGGGTTTACCATTTAAAAAGAGGCATATCAATACTAATTTGAATTGGAAGAGGAAAATGAAATTAAAGAAGAAGAATAAGAAGATACCCAATTTTGTTTGAATTTTGGCAACTTCTCGTAGTATTAAGCTTCTGCTGGATGACGTCGAGGCGCCCGTTGGATAGCTGCGGTTGTTTGGCGGGACCAAACACAAATTTGGGTATCGAAAATGCGTGTGTGTCGTTGTATATATATATGTGAGCTTTCATTTGCTCTGGAATTCGGATAGTCGGCCGATAACGGTTACTATTAGGATTGAAGACGACGAAAGTGAAAGAGTCGGGGTAATGAAGAGTGAGGAGCAGGGGAGGTGTTAATTAATGGGGTCTTTACTGATGGTAATGAAGGGAAAAGGAAGCAACTTGATTCTATATTTTTCTTCACCCAAAGGAGAAGTGGTCGAAAGTTAAAGAGTCTGGGGTAATGAATGTTCCAACGTGTCAAAATGGCATATGAAGTGGCAGTCAGAAAGCATGTGACATGTGGCGATTCTAGGGAGGCTCAACAAGCCTTTTTATATTATTGTAAGATAAAATGACAAGTATATAAATGACGGTATGTAAATGACAAATATGTAAATTGCAAAACAAAAAACCCAGAACAGACTACTTACCCGATCGGGTTGTCACGTACCCGATCGGGGAAGTCCTCTGATCTGAATATTAACAACTAAATTCTATCTAAAGACGATATTTAAATGACAATATTGAAAGTCTAACTAACTAAACTAATAAACAAGACAATAATAATAAAGTAAACTATCTAAGAATGGTAAAATAGAAAGACGATAAAGTAAACTAACTAGATAACAACTAAATAAACTATCTAATACGGTAAATAAACTATTTAATCAAGTTGATATAGTGAAAGAGAAATACATGTAAAACTCATTAAAAGTCTCATAGATACCAATATTAGAATTACTTATGATTGTCTATGCCTTGTAGCGGTATATTCCTTCCGGATTCGTACCGACCTTTTAGTGAGTCCTAACGTCCTTTCAGCATGGTTAAGTCACTAAACCCCTATTGATAGTCCTAATTCCTATCCCAACTCTCGTCATAAAGATAGAAATGACTAATACAAACAATTGCTTATGACCACTAAACAAAGTTATAGAATTTGACACGACCAAAGGAAGAAACAATTTAGATGGTTCAATTGGTAACTACTCTTCTTTTAATTCATTCAACTCGTAAATCATTTCAAATATTACAACCCTATTTATTTTATTTACACAATGATAATTTTACAATATTAGAATTAATCTAATTTATATGATTATGTGATTAAGTAAATTAGCAAGAAAAAGATATATGAAATTAAACTATGAAGTATAAATACTAAAGTTATTATGGTGATTATGTTAACAATGATTCTAGTGACGAATTTTATGGTTATATGGTTAGATAAATTATAATGTGACATGCTAAACAATGTCTTGGTTTTAACTAGATTAATCTTATTTTGATTTCCTAACAACAACAATATTATGAAAATGATACTAGTGAGATTATAATTCATTATGATTAAAATTGCATAGGTAAATTAAGATTAGAGAATTACCGAATTGGAATATGAGTATATAAGAACGAAAATAAGAATAAATACCCAATAACAAAGGCTAAGTAACACTAGAGAAATACTAAGAAAACTATAACAACTTGTAAGAAAATGTGCTAAAAGATATGTAAAGATGATACTAGATTATATGAAAGTAAGATTAGATAAAAGATAATTGGATGTAGGATTGGATGCTTAGATGCTTGGATGATCATTGGTTTTATAGGGATGCATGGCTGCTGATCTCTCTTGCAAATTCGTACCCTAGTCAAAGCATTAAACCACCCATTTAAGCTCGGATTGAAGAAGAGCCAAGTAACGTCTTATTGCAGAAATACCCGATCGGGTAACAGGTAATCCGATCGGGTTTTTGTGTAATTCGGATTTTCCGTCTTTTCATCTTAGGCACAGAATCCTATGCCTTGGTCTTTGGTCAATGCACTACGGAATTGGGCTTGGGCTGATCTTTGAAAGTCCATAGACCTTAATTAGACTCCTCTAATTATTTACTAAATTACTTATTAATTTAGTTTATAAAGATATATGTAACATGCATGCAAATATAAAGACATTTATATAAGAGAAGAAATTTCCTTACATTGATATGGAAAATATAAGGGCACAACAAGAACTCCTTCTTGTTGTTCTTGAGCTACAAATATGGATGAACACAAACAATCTCCAAAGTATAAGATCTCCTCTAAGTTGCACCAAGATAAACCCAAATAATCTACCCTTATTATTAACTAGATAATAAGATAGATATTATACTACTAATATTATGACTATATTACTACACTAGTAATACTTAGTAAATATTAGTATTTGAGAGTTTTAGTGAGGAAGTATTTTAGAAAGAAGTATGACAATTGCACAAAATGAAGTGTATAAAAATGAACAACATTTGTTCATTATAAAGGCTATTTGGCCGGACCTCATAGTCCTAAAATGACTATTATTTTGTTCAATTTGATCACATGCATTATAGTGGAGTGTTGTAGTATAAGTGATGATTGTATACTACTTGTTATGTCACTTTCAAATGCTAACTAAAGAGTTACAACAAGAACAACAATCATCACCATTTAACTACTACCATAACCGGCCATCATGTACCTAGTTTGGTCCATTTTGATTTTTGATATTTGTCTCACAAATACTTATTGGTCATATGGTTAATTATCTTGTATAATTAAGTGTTAATTTGATCATATAACAATTATATGACTCAATTAAATAAATAATATGTACTTAACATTTTAAGTAATATTTTACCATTATATCAATATATCATGGGTCCCACAATGCTTAGTTAATTTATTTTACAACTCCTTGTAAATATAATTAACTAATTACCTCTATCTCAAAACCTCGACTAATTTAGTAATTTAACGATTAATTACTAAGTTAAATCTTATTTAATCGTATTAAAATAAGATATAATTTTATTAGTCAATTATCGCATAATTGAAAAATAAGTTTAATCGAATTTGAGTTCTTAACTCAATTTCTAACAATTAACTCTCGTACATATCGAATATATGTAATGTACTAATTAACTGTATCGTATACAAATAATTAGTTAATATTTGGATTTCATCCTTTAGGTGTGACCGAAAGGGATCAGTTGATCACCGCCGTCAAACGACAATAACGTCAAACTCTAGTCAGCCAACCGTTAGTGATTTACGTTAATCAACTGACTAATCATATATATAGTCAATAAATATCCCAATTATATTCCTTAATAAGATTTATCATGTGGCGCACTATTGTGGAGGACACCTACTCCAACAATCTCCCACTTGTCTGACACAAGTGTGCGTCACCGATTCTCTTGTCTCTTTAGCACATCTCCCACTCAACGCAAGGTGTCTTTCTGGTCGCACTTGCGATTGACAATATCTAGAGTGGTTTTCTCGATAGGGAGAGTAACTGTCTGACCGGAAAATCTATCATAGATCTCTTTCCGAGCGTGGCCACGCATTTACAGTAACTTTTCCTCAGGTGGCCTAAAGATGTTTTTACCCAACGTGGGTGGACAATTCCTGTTGATCCATCTACTCTGTATGATGCAGATCACCATGATCCAGAAGATGTCCATCGGCCTCCTTTTACGGCACGACCTAGAACATCAACCAAAACCAATCGGAAACTGCACCGACTCAGATAGACGGTCGCCAGTCACAAGAATCGACTTATAGGAATAAGATAGAAGACCCTGCCACGACCAGGCATCAAATAATTGATTTAAGGGTCTCTACAATGTCAACTGTCCGACAGAGTGTCATACAGTCCTTGTCTATGTAACGACCATCATCTCCATGACCCCCTGGTGCTGAACACCATCGATCGACTTACATTTCTAGTCATTTCGGACGTCACCTCATTGAGTGATAGGGACAAAATACTAATTCATCCTGTTCACTTGAATTGGGTTCCACCTTTCGTTCACCCCATTCGGATAAACAAAGTATTAAAATTTAGCGTCAAACTAAATAGAGTTGTAATGAACTCTACAAGAATGCGATTATCAAATATTTGGTGGAAAAAGTGATACGCTAATCAATCTTTCATTCTATATAATCTGTAGCAATTCAGGTACATATTTCAATCCCCATTGAAATGACATGACTATCATGTTCAGCCTGCAAAAAGCATGGCTAATGGATTAGCAATACTTGCATCTTTCCTATCGTTCTGATTGCTATTTCTCTTTGTCTACGTAATCTCATATTACATAAAACTTTCTGAGTACGTGTCTAGGTTTGAATCTAGACTTAGGACTCTTTGCCTAAAGGTAGCTCCCACTGTTTTACCAGTATAATGGGATAGGATATACAGCTATATGAACTATTTCTAGTCCCTCCAATACTGTCGAATCCAAGCTACTTTCATATGCATCATCATATGACGCAATGTACTCCATTTCCGTGGTTAAATCCGCAATGATAAACTGCCTGGAACACTTCCAGCGGATACATGACATTTCTATTTGAAAATGTCACTCCTACTTGGAACCTTTCCAATAGTATTTTCTGTTTGGAACTCTTCCAACAGATAAATCTTCTATGAAACACAGCCTGTTCGTGATTTCAAATCACTTTGATCAGTTTGGAAACTGAAGTCTGTGTAACCCTTACACGTAACTCATTTTAAACTCCAAACACATGGAACATATCTTTTAGTCCTTCGCAAGTACTAAGGATGTTCTTTATGGCTATCAAGTGACTCTCACTTGGATTTGATTGCAAATGATTCGTCATACTCAAAGCATGCGAAAAGTCGAATTGAGTATACATCACAGCGTATATAATTGATCCCGCAGCGGAAGCAAAAAGGAATCAATTATATGTGTTCAACTTCCTTAACTAGTCAAAGATCTTAGCAATCTAAGAATTTTGACTCCATGCTATATCTTTTAGATTTATCTGTCCAATAAAATCCAGATATCTAAGATGTATTCTACTTCTCCAAAATCTTCCATCATCTAAATGATCAATATGTCTCCACATATAAGTACTTGATGAAAACCATCATTACTCTCCCCTAAACTTCATGTATAACATAATTCCTCGAGATACTCGATAAATATTTTATGACATGATGACACACTATTCCCAACTCTTTAGTGGCTTACTATAAGACATCCTCTTAAGCTTGCAAATTAACTTAGGATAGTTAGGATCTACGAAACCACAGGTGAATATAAAATATACTAACTCTTCTAGAATCGTATTCGAGAAGGTGGTTCTTGAGGTCCAATTGACATCATACTTTTATGATATGCTGTAATCGCTAAGTATATTCGAATGGATCAAAGAATTAAGGTTGGTGCAAAACTCTTTGCCTACCAAGTTATCTTTGATAACATTTTAATGTTCATCCATTCAAATTTCGATCTTAAAAATCAATTTACATTGAAGAGGTCGTACTTCTTCAAGTAAAAAATTTACCAGGTCACATACCTGACCATCATGCATGGAGTCCATTACGAATCGTATGACTCTAAGCCATATCAAGAAGTTGGGACTAAAAACAGTCTTTTATAATTCGCATATTAGAATTCATCACTATAAAGGAGCGATAAAATTC
>JAIUZE010018269.1:0-41167 GCA_022085475.1 Heliosperma pusillum
CTCCAACAACAATCTTGCCTTTAAAGGATCCATGATTATTGATGGATACAGAGATTCATCAACAATGGAGTCGACAATATCAATGAAACATCAAGACTCCTCTAGCATGGGGCTTTTCATTGCACTGTTCAAGTTATAGGTGACTTTATCATCACCTACTTCTAGTGTCAGTTTTCCATTCTTGACATCGATTACTGCTCCGGCAGTGTGTAAAAATGGCCTTCCTAAAATGATAGGGATTTGAGAATCTTCAGCCATATCTAGGATGATGAAATCGACGGGAATGAAAAACCTTCCTACTTTGACAGGCACATCTTCTAAAACTCCCATAGGTTGTTTTAAAGAACGGTCTGCCATTTGTAGAGTGATACTGGTGCATTTGATAATTCCTATATTCAACTTTTCGCAAATGGAATAGGGCATGACGCTTACACTGGCACCTAGATCGCATAGAGCTTTATCGATTGTGTAGGTGCCTATAGTGCAAGGTATAGAGAAACTACCTGGATCCTTTAACTTAGGAGGGGACTTATTTTGCAATAAAGCACTGCACTCAGCTGTGAATGCTATGATTTCAACATCATCTAAAGTCCTCTTCTTAGTTAAGTAACCTTCATGAATTTTGTGTAAGAAGGGATTTGAGTGATTAATTCAGTGAAGGGAACCATTACCTGCAGGTTTTTGACTACTTCTATGAATTTGCTAAACTAGGTTTCCTCATGATTTCTCCTCAAACGTTGGGGAAATGGAACTTGGATTTTTATGGGTTCCTTCAAAGGTTCATCCTTCTTTTCTTTGTTTTCCGCTTCCTTAGCGGTGGATGGTTGGGAATATTTTTGGCTCTCTACTTGTGTTGGCTCAACTATTGTTTCATAGGGTTGCTGAGGTTCTTTATAAGTGGTACCACTCCTAAGGGTGATAGCATTAGCGGTGTCCCTCGGTTACTCACCATGAGGTGGGACTTGGCCTTGTTTCCTTTGGGTATAAGAGGCAGCCAATTGGGCCATTTGAGTTTCAAGCATCTTGATGGCAGCATTTTGAGCTTGATCACTCTTTTGAAGTTGAGCAAACATTGAATCTTGTTTTTGAACAACTTAAAGAAGCATGGATTCAATTTTGCTCAGGCTTGAGTCATTGGGTTGGCTTTGATTTTGGGGTGGTTGGTGTTGAGGTTGGTAAGGTTGATTGTGTAAGTTTCTTAAACTCGATATTAGACACTTCTAATATCATAATACATTTAGTTTACTCTTAAACTAAATAGATCTTATGCATGCATTACAAAATATAAAGGAAAGAATCATTTCTTACATTGATTATGAAAATATGGGCACAATATTTGAACTCCTTTCAAATATTGTTCTTGAGCTAGTAATATGAGGATGATCTTCCAAGTTTCAAAGTAGAAACTCTCCAATTAGTTGCACCCAAGACTACCCTTAATCTCTACAATATTACTAAACTAGTATATATAAAGTAGAAGCCCTTAAAATAAATCTAATAACCTCTTATTACTACACTAGTAATGTTATTAGAAAAAGAACTAAGAACTTTTAGTGAAAACTTCTTAAGTTTTTAGAGTAAGAAATGATTTAGAGAGAAGTAGAGATTGCATGCAAAATGAAATAAGATGATGTGAGTTATATAAGAGGAAACTTGTCCTCTTTGTCTTGATCACATGGACTGGCCACACCCACACCACATGGGTGGGTGTTGTCCCTTTCATTTTGTTCTTAACAATGCATAAGGTTGAGTGTTGGTAGTAGTCTAGTGTATGATTGTGTCTAATTCTCAATTAGAACAATATACAAAAACTAATCACCCTAAAATACACTACAAAACCGGTGCACCCCACTTAAAATGGGTGTCCATTTTATTTTTGCAATTCGTCATTTGTCACAAATGTGACATGTGACATGTAACATGTAATCTTTGCTTATAAAAGTGCATTTAACCAATTTAAATGCAATTTCATAACAAATAAATTAGACTTAACATTTTAAGTCACATTTTATAATTTCATGTAAATAAAATGGGTCATCTCATATTTGGTTAAAATAATCTACAACAATTTGTAATTATAATCAACCAATTTTGCTTATCTCAAATGTTTCATAAACATAATGCATTCTTAATAATATAAAAATTAAATTACCAAAATGAATCTTATTTAATCATATTACAATAAGATATATTTCTCACTTAGAATTTAAACTTGGTTCAATTTGAGGGATTAATTAATCTGTATCGCTATACAATTAATTAATGTACATGATTAGGGGATTGTCCTTTAGGTGTGACCTCAAGGGATCAACTGATCACCACCGTCATACGACAGTAACATCAAACTCAATTAAGCCAATCGTTACCGATTTATGTTGACCAGTTGACTATAATATTCATCATCCCTTTGTATTCTTATAATTGAGATTTAATTATGTTATCGCACTATTGTTGCGGACATTTATTCCAACAATCTCCCACTTGTCCGAGACAAGTGTGCGTCACCATTTCTCTTGTCCTATTACAAGATCTCCCACTCAATGCAAGGTGTCTTGCAGGTCGTCCTTGCATTTGATCATATCAAGAGTGGTTTCCTCGATCTGGAGAGTAACTGTCTGACCGGAATTATCTTCCATAGATACCTTCCGAGCGTGGCTACGCTTTTTCAGCTTATTCCTCCTCGAGTGGCCTTGAGATTTAAAACAACCCTGACAAGGGGTGGACAATTCCTATCGCACTATTCCCTTTGCATAGCCACAGCTCATCATGACCCAAAAGATGCCCATTTGACCCCAGTTACGAAGGTCGTTGAGCATAAATCAAAGTCACTCTGAAACTGTGCCACCTTAGGTGAACAGTCTTTAGTCAAAGAATTGACTCAAAAGAATACTAGTAGCTCTTGCCACGACCAGGCTACAAGAATTGCCAGAATTCTATAAGCGGTCACTTCCCGACAGAGTGTCTCATACAGCCTGCCTATGTGATCAATTTGTCATCCCTATGACCCTATGACAGTCGAACTTGCCATCAATCTCACCACAATCTAGTCACTTCGAGATGTCATCTCATATAAGTGATTATGGGCCAATGCTATGTTAATACAGTCCACTTTAATGGGGTTCAAAATTGTCTCTACAACCCATTTGGATTTAACAAAGCACAAAACAAGTTTTAGAAACTCAAACGATAAATGTGATTATCATATATGAACAATCAACACAATGTTATTGCTTCATATCATATAATCTAAAGTTTATTTCGTCCATGACAATTCATGACGATCTCATTAAATGCAATAAAGGCTTGGGTAGTGAATATACCATATATTCATTTATTCCAACCTTGTGAATTGCTTTTTCCTTCCATCCAACGTTATTCCTAATAACATGAATTCATCTATATACATTTCTAGATCTCTATCTAGTGTTGGGCTCTTTAATTTGAAAGATACTCCCACTTGTTATCATGATAACTGACAGGTATTTAGGTGAAGGGATCTACTATTAGTTCCTTTTAAACCACCTTATCCTCATCATAATGTACTAGGTCTCTATTTGTAGAATTTATAATGATTGACTCTTCAATCATTCTTTTAGTTATTCGCTTCTTGTATAACAAAAGTACGCCTAGGATTTCGATAAATCCTTTTATAAGTTTGGAAATTTGGGTTTGTGTAACCTTTACCACATTGTCAAATTTTCTCTACCAAACACAAGAATGAATCCCTAGTTCTCCTTGAGAACCCTATGGATTTTCTAATAGGTTATTCAATGACATTCATTTGGATTGTTTGTTTTAGGCTTGTCATGCTCCCAGCATACAATTCATTTAGGTATGTGCATGTAATGGCATATATGATTGGTCTCATGCGATCAACAACTCTTAGGTTCAGTGGATGACTATGACCCTTTCATAGTGATCCCACTTTTATCAACATAAACAACCTATTTAACTTGTTGAAGAGATTAAGGATCTTATTGATATAAGATACCTTTTAAATGCCAAGCTAAAATCTTCTATTCCACAATAGATTTTGATTTTAGTATACATGTTGCCCTCTTTCATCCAACATTAAAATCCAACCACTCCTTTCAAAAAGGTAATACGAATACATTACTCTTAACGAATGAAACGTCATTCACGTGGAAAATAATTTCTCCCACTGAACTTCATGTCTTACATGATTACTTAAACTCCCACTTAACTTCATGTCTATACATGACTTTAACTCCCACTGAATTTCATGTCTATACATGACTTTTCGACAATTCGAGTGAAACCCTTCTTCTATCTCATAATAGAAAATATCATCATAGCCTCTACATCTTAGGTTTGTGTCATGTACACATCCTATTCCAAATCCCTATTTGGACATGTGGTTTTGTTGTGTATCTTGTACACACTTAATATGAGGTATTTTATTGATGATTTGGATCTAAGCATAGTTACGCATTAACTTAGCTTTTGAAGACATCTACATGTCTATCTATGCAACTACAATTGGACAACTCCAAATAAAACATTTTCTTTGCATAGATTCCATATAGTTTCATAAGTCTCTTTTAGAAAAGCGAAATTCAAAATTTCTGGGTACTTCCACTTCATAGATCATAATCTTATTATATCAATAACAATTTCTTTCGGTCTCGTCACTAGTCTAAGGATTCACCTAAGAACGCTTTCTTTTGGTCTCCTTACTAGTCTTGAGTCTAACCTAAGAACATTTTCTTTTGATTTTCTCACTAGTTCCTAACTAGTTTTCCGTTGTGGCTTATTTTCTCCCACTCTATCTTTAGAAAAATACAACTATTTTCTTTAAAGATAGCCTTATGAGCCACAAACAATTTTGTACTCATACTTGTAAGGGAGGTGGAAGTATCACAACATGACCTTAAGTGATCTACTAAAGACTTCTTTGTAAAGACATCGAATCTTAGCTTCAATATAGACTAGTTCTATAAGAGCTAAAGAGGTGAACTCATATTCATGTCATTTACTTTCTTTATAAGAGGTGATGCCAATTGGTTTGGTAGACTCCCTACTTTGAGTTCAATAACTCAATTTTGACTTAGCAATTGATCTTTCAAGGTGAGAATCAAATTCTTAGCCTTTTATTATAATGATCCCATCATCATAATATTTACATGATCAATTTGAGTCGATATAATTTATGTTATTTGTGCAAGTATAATATGATGACAAGTTTTTAGAACTAAAAGTTTCAACAAACCGAATGACTTGGGTAGAGAACCAAGTCAATAAATCCAATTACAACCAATGTCAATAAAAGGAATTAAACAAATTTCCATGTCAAACAAGGAAATTATAAAAGTTCTAAAAACATTGTCTCAAAATACATCCCAAAATTTTGACAATTCAAAATGAGACCAAGCTTCCATAGATCATCAATCATGGGTAGCTACCTTAGCTTCCTTTAAAGAGTTTTCTTAGGCTTGCTTGTCTTTGCCTTTATCCTTGCTAGGATGCCCTAATTACAATTAAATAGGGTAAGAGTCACAACTTGTATCTATATACCAAAGTTGAGATCATAACATAAACGATAGGGATAAATTACCAACTGAAACATCTTTCCAGTTTTGATATCTCCAAGATATTTAGTGCAATTTCCCTTCCAATGCCCGATTCCATTATAATAATGGCACTTGTCCTCGGTTGAGGCACCTTTCTTAGGTTTGGGTGAGCTATTCTCAATAGCTTTTTCTTCCCTTTCCTTTGAAGGTGGAGGGCTTCTTCCCTTTACTACCATCTTTCTTGAACTTCCCCTTGCTCCTTTTATTAATATGGAGCACATCCTTGGAAATGCTAACATTTAGCCCATGTCCCTCTTGGCTTGCACCAGCATCTTGTGCATTTCATGAAGAGAGGTTTTCATGTTTTGCATATTGTAGTTTACCCTAAACTGCACATATGCTTTGATTTTCCCCAAGGAATGTAAGACTCGGTCGATAACGAGTTGTTCGGGAATGGTCACCCTATGCAATTTAAGAGTCTTAACATGCTCAATCAATTTGAGTACATGAGGGCTAACTTTTGGTCCTCTTTTAGGTTCATGTTAAATAATGTGGAAGCCGTCTTATATTGTAAGATCCTAGGAGCTTGTGAAAAATATGATCACAAGCTAGGCATAGATCTCATAGGCCGTGCTCATCTTATGGCACTTCTTTGGAGATTGGCTTCCAACGAGAAGATCAAAACGTTTTTGATCACGGCGGACTCTTTGTGGCTAGCCTCATAGGCTCGCCTTGCGTGGCGGTTGACCTTTCATTAGGTGCGGTGGGATAGGCCTTGGCAAGGTAACGAAACCTGTCGTCACCCGCCGCGGCCAAGCGGAGTTGCATATCCCAATTGGTAAAATTAGCGTCATTCTTTTCTAACTTGCATCGATCCATGAAGGATATGAGACATCCGTGAGAATTGGAGCATTGGTGTTGGATGAACTAGCCATTGCTAATAAACAATTATGACTACAAATTTAAGACATAAAGGAAATGTTAACATTTATCGTTTTAAATACTTGTAAACATTTTAAACAAGTTTAGCATTTAAATAGTGACCTCTACCCAACTATTATAAATGATTCCGAGATCCAAATTCATATCAACTTGGGCATGGTAAGCCGATTCATCCCTCATTAACATAATTCGGTGGATTAACTCTTTAATCGATTCTACATTAGAACTCTCGGTCGATAATATTACATTAATATTTATCTTTAGCCCGGAACACATGCGGCTACGGTCGCGAATACTTCCGTTGAGCTCAATCCAAATTTCGAAATAATAACATTTATTACCCCACTTACCCAACGTAACAAGTTTAGCACCCCGGTGAGCCGAGCCTACTTCCTTGCGAAATTGGGATTCATGGGTTCTACATTTGGTAAGGCTTGATCTCATTTATTTATTATGAGAGGTCATGTCAATTTATAATCTATCATGTTAAAGTGAACTAAATCGATGAATTAACGATTATTTAAATTGACACGATTGAATACTCGATAAATATGCATGTCATGTTATGGCGATTTGGCAATGCATGCAAACATATTAAATAAAAATGCAAGCATAAAAATAAAACTCCTAGTATGGCCTTTCCTAGAATAGAAAATCATATAATCTATTACAAGTTCGGAAACCAACTCCTTTGGTCCCTTGAACTTCATAAGCACGCCTCCCAAGGTCACCTCTCTCTCTCGGAACTCCTTTCCGAATGGCACCGTCTTTGGGAAACTCCGGTTTTACAATTAGTTACAAAATATATAATAAAATTACAATAATTTCCTATTATACATTTGTAAAATAAAATAATACAATAAAAGTGATTCGAGATCACATTAAATTACAACCGAATCAATATTCCCTTACATTTCGGGCAATATCGATTAAAACTAAGGCCATACAAGGAAAAATTACATAATTCCAAATTACATAAACCAAAATATGACATTCATAAATTGAAAATATGACATTCATAAATAAAATGCAGCATTATAATATGTATAAAACATGCTCATGTTAAATGCCAAATCGCACTAATTAACGGTTTATATCGAATATAACCCGGTTTTACGGAAATGCGTGATAATAACACTTTAAAATCACCAAACAATACTTAAATCATATTTAAGTCCAAGTTAATTATCCCAACTCATTTAGGCCTCAAAAATTAGTCATCACTCAATTTTTGACAATAATTCAACTTGTTGTTATATAATTGCTCATATTAGACTTTTAAAATCATATTTTAATCAAATAAATCCAAATTTAATTACAATAATTTCAAAATTTGAATTTTAAATTTTTTGTACATTCTGGAACATTTCCATGACACTCATAATGTCAAAAATCATGGTTTAAAAATTTCGAATCGGTTTAGAGAAAAATGGTTGCGCTTTATCGGTTTTATCAAATAAAATACATAAAGCATGCAAAAATTAATCATATTAAATTTTCAACTTTAGATCTGAAATGTGGGACATTTATACAACCAGGAATAATTTTCTCTTGACAAGAAAATTAGTTTAGCTATATTTGCTAAATTAGTCACTATTTATGCCATTTTTACATTAAAAATTCATAAATCATGCTAGACAAATCACATCAGTCTGAAATTTTCCAGTCTGAGAGGAAAACATGCATGTGACAACATACTAAAATCTCATAGTCAGATTCAAAGCGGAAATATTTGTAACCATTTGACCTTTATTTATATCATTTTATCATATAAAACTCATAAATCACACGAAACAAATCCACTTCACACAAAATTTTACATACAGTAAGTAAAATGCATGTGTGATATTGTGTAAAACTTTCAAGGTCAGAAGATAAGTCTAACTATTTTTAGCATTTTAAACATCATTTTACTCATTAAAATGTAATAAAAATACTAAAAATCATATTTGAGCACTATAAATTTCCATAAATCATCAAAATGACCTAAAATCATATTAGGACCAGAATATATTGACATGCAAATAACTTTGTGATTTTATCTTATAAAACACAAATTACTAGTTTTCATTAAGTTACCATAACTCGAAAAAACTATAAATCGAGTATGCATGCAACAACCTTGGCTCCTGATACCGCTTGTAAGTTTCTTAAACTCGATATTAGACACTTCTAATATCATAATACATTTAGTTTACTCTTAAACTAAATAGATCTTATGCATGCATAACAAAATATAAAGGAAAAAACCATTTCTTACATTGATTATGAAAATATGGGCACAATATTTGAACTCCTTTCAAATATTGTTCTTGAGCTAGTAATATGAGGATGATCTTCCTAGTTTCAAAGTAGAAACTCTCCAATTAGTTGCACCCAAGACTACCCTTAATCTCTACAATATTACTACACTAGTATATATAAAGTAGAAGCCCTTAAAATAAATCTAATAACCTCTTATTACTACACTAGTAATGTTATTAGAAAAAGAACTAAGAACTTTTAGTGAAAACTTCTTAAGTTTTTAGAGTAAGAAAGGATTTAGAGAGAAGTAGAGATTGCATGCAAAATGAAATAAGATGATGTGAGTTATATAAGAGGAAACTTGTCCTCTTTGTCTTGATCACATGGACCGGCCACACCCACACCACATGGGTGGGTGTTGTCCCTTTCATTTTGTTCTTAACAATGCATAAGGTTGAGTGTTAGTAGTAGTCTAGTGTATGATTGTGTCTAATTCTCAATTAGAACAATATACAAAAACTAATCACCCTAAAATACACTACAAAACCGGTGCACCCCACTTAAAATGGGTGTCCATTTTATTTTTGCAATTTGTCATTTGTCACAAATGTGACATGTGACATGTGACATGTAATCTTTGCTTATAAAAGTGCATTTAACCAATTTAAATGCAATTTCATAACAAATAAATTAGACTTAACATTTTAAGTCACATTTTATAATTTCATGTAAATAAAATGGGTCATCTCATATTTGGTTAAAATAATCTACCACAATTTGTAATTATAATCAACCAATTTTGCTTATCTCAAATGTTTCATAAACATAATTCATTCTTAGTAATATAACAATTAAATTACCAAAATGAATCTTATTTAATCATATTACAATAAGATATATTTCTCACTTACAATTTAAACTTGGTTCAATTTAAGGGATTAATTAATCTGTATCGCTATACAATTAATTAATGTACATGATTAGGGGATTGTCCTTTAGGTGTGACCTCAAGGGATCAACTGATCACCACCGTCATACGACAGTAACGTCAAACTCAATTGAGCCAATCGTTACCGATTTATGTTGACCAGTTGACTATAATATTCATCATCCCTTTGTATTCTTATTATTGAGATTTAATTATGTGATCGCACTATTGTTGAGGACATTTACTCCAACAGATTGAAGTTAGGTTGAAATGGAGGTCTCTGGTTTTGAAAACTAGGTGGATTATAGGGCTTCTTTTTATGTGGTATGAATGGTTGTTGAATCTGATGGTGGGGATTCTGAATGTTGGTGCTTTTGTAGGACAAAAGAGGATGGTTCTTTGTGTTCTCATTATAAAAGTTTGAGAAATCATTGCCCTGCCTGTATGCTTGGTGACATTGACTTGCTCTAGCGAACTCCTACATTCTTGAAAACTGTGTCCTCCAACCCCACATGTCTCACATACCATTACGTGGTTAGTGACGTTAACATGTTGTTTGGATTGGGAAGAGCTTCATACTTGTTGCTGCATAAGGGCTAATTGGGCTTCTAGGAGTGATACTTTGCTTGAATCTTCCTGCTTAGTCTTGAGTGGCATAGCACGTGAGTTTCTATACTGAGAGTCGTGAAATGCCATTGACTCGATAGTTGCATTAGCTATTTCTACATCGATCTGATCGAAACGACCATTGTTAGCGGAGTCAAGGATACGAAGGGCATTCTCTTTGTAATTCTTTGTACCTTTCCCATGCCTCATAAAGGCTTTCATCGCCTCTCTGACGGAATCCAGTGATTTGACTTCGTAATAGTGCGGTTCGTTTTGGTGGGAAGTACTTTTGATAGTAAGCAAGAGCTAGACTATCCCAGTCGGCTATTCCTAAGGCAATTCGGTCAAGGCTATTGATCCAAAGTTTTGCCTTTTCTGTTAAAGAGAAGGGAAAGAGCATTTCTTTAATCTGCTCTTGGGATACTCCAGTTTGTCTAATTGTGTAGCAATAGTCACAGAAATTTTGAATATGAAGGTTGGGATCTTCTGTGGCATTGCCACCAAATTGACTTCTTTCTATTAAACTGATGAAGGCAGGTTTGATTTCAAAGTTTTGGGCTGGGATTTCGGGTGTAGCAATACCTCTTGGAAGTGTATCTGCAGTTGGTTTGGAATGGTCTGAAAGTCGAACCATTTTATTTTGTGAAGATGAATATGGAGTGTTGTTTGAAAGTTGATTGGTTTTTGAGAATAGAGATGAGAATGGATCTTCTTCTCCTTCAAGATTAGATAAAATATCCGAGTAATTCCCACGAATATGGTCTAACTTGAAGTATCAGAAGCTTTTGAGATTTCGTTGAATAGCTTTCGTCTTCTACGCAGAGTCCTTTCTAGATCGGTGTCTAAAGAGATAGGGGTCCCTAGTCTAGAAGATCTGGGCATAAGATTGAAAAGCTAAGATGAAAAATCAAGAGAGGTCTGAAGGAATTTGGGTTCCTAAAGACTAGATAAAACTAATTGCAATAAAAATCACAAGAAAAAAGAAAACTAAACCGTGCTCCACGGCAACGGCGCCAAAATTTGATCGGACCTGTCGCAAGCCCGATGCAAAGATAATTACCCAGACTAGGCAAATAACAAATTAATGTAATTAGGGAAGTAGGGGTTGATCCTCAGGGAGATGGTGTTTTCTATAGAATGTGAAATGTCTTGCAATTGGGTCTTATCTAACGAGTATCTGGGTTTTGGGGTTTTGATTTCTAATCTAATAAAAAGCATAAATGAAAACAAAATAAAAGCAAATCAAAATGAAAACAATAAAGCAGGTGATGAATTAGCAATGATAAAAAGAATCTATTGAAATAGGTTCACACATGTAGATTAACATATTGATGAAATTGGATTTGGAACATGCAAATAATTCATTGTGAATTCGTAAGAATGATGTGTTCATTACAATCATAGATCAGATGGTCTAGCAGGCGTTTAGGCAATTTACTAGGTCTTAATGTACCATGTCATGCTTTGTCTATTCAATTCACGTATTTCTACCTTGGAAAAGAATTCCATTTTAGTCAATGATTTTGATCAAGAATCGTTAACTATCGTTATAGTCCAAACATGCATAGACACAATGTTTTAAAAGCACAATTTCTTTTTATCCAATTATCATCTTTTAATCAACCTACATGGCTACCCTACACCCTAGAAAAACGACTACTCACTCATGGCAATGTTTAAATCTAAGATGATGTTAATAATGAAAACTAGGATATACATGTTTATTTGATTTTGACAATATTTTAAAACTCTTTATATGGTGATAATAACGACGCTATATTGACGATCTAATGAAGTGAAACGATTACAACGATATTGAAATTGAATCTACAATAACATGTAAAGGAAATAACAATCAAATAAGAAACATGAAAACTTAAAACAAAAGATAAAATAGGAATACCTAGATGACGATCAATATAAACAACCGTAATAGAAATTCCTTGCATAGAATAGTCGATCCACGAATTACAATACTTGAACCACACAAAGTACATTACAAAGATGAAATTCTTATTGATCTAGGCTAAGGATTTAATGTAGAAAAGACAGAAATAAACTAAGAAACTAAAGACAAAAAGGAAGAAGAAAAATGATCTAAACTAGAGAAGAGAGGCTAGGTCTCCCTCCTAATCTAGGGTTTCTAATCTAAAGAGAAGTGTAAGAAGAGAAGTATGAAGTGTGGAGAGGTACATTTTTATATGTGGTGGCTGAGGCATCCTTTTATAGCAGTAGGGTTTCGTGGGGAAGAGGTCATGCATTCATCACATAGGACAAAAAGGAGGAAGTCGAAGCAAAAGCTCGGATCAGCAGAGATACCCGATCGGGTACACTACTTACCCGATCGCGTAAGTTGTATTCTAGAAGCTTTGACTTTCGTTTCACCTCCCCTTGCATATGACTTGACTGTCATTATCTCCCTTGACCTTTTGATTCGGGTTTGTTGATAGGGTTTGATGTAAAAAGATGATCTCTTCGCCTAACTGATCGATCTTCTGACAACTGCGAAACCGTCTTTGCTTCTTCTTTCTTTTGAATCAGTGAACCTTCTTGAAATGCCTTTGTCTTGGACAAGCTTGCTTCTTCAAATCGTCGGGTTCTAGGAAAATGCTCGGGAATATAGAGAAAGGGCGTAGAAACGTCATTTTCCCTACAAAACAGTTAGAACATAGGAATTCGCCTAGAAGACGATATAAGCTCATAAAGTGGCTTAACAAAGCACAAATGACATACAAAACCGAGCTAAATTGGGGGTTAAAATCATACAAATATTCACTTATCATATGCCAAAAATATATAGCAAAAACAAATGTTCATAAACATTCAAAACAATTTCCATTTACATTTTAATTTAATCCTTATTAAATTAAAACATCTACAAGTTAATCATATTGTCATCTTAACATTTTAAAACAACAATATCAATAAATCAAAATGAAAACAAGAATAAATAAAAAAATAACACGGCCAAAACAATTTTGAGCCGAAACATTAAAAAAAAATTTCAAAAAATTTTTAATTCAATATTTCATCATTTATGAAAAATCATATAAAATAATTTTGTAGCCTATGCTCTGATACCACTTGTGGGAAATATCGGTATATTTCAACATGAAATTTAAGGATTATAACGAAATCATAATATATGAAATGCGAATCATAAACGAAATGCATAATATAAAACATAGAGATTAGAATCAATCTCCGGTCCTAGCAATATGGCCTAAGAACAAATATCGAGATCGATATTCTCCTAATCGTTGCACCCAAGATGCTCTGAGAAATGCCTTTTTCTTGTGCTAGAATGAATACCAAAATTACTCATAAAAACTTTTGTGTAAGAAGTGATGATAAGAATGTAGAGTAAGAATTTATATCCATCTCTTCTACTCTCCTTTTGACCGTCCAAGTCAAGTAGTGGAGAGAAGAAAGGACTCTTTTTTTTTTCTCTACTTGTTTTTAGGTTGTTAGCTTTTCATTTTAATGTATAAAATGTGTATGTATTATTATTGTCATTTATGTTGTCACATATTAATAAGTCCATACAACATTTTGCAGTCGATTTATTAATACCGGTCTGACATCATTTATTATGACAATATCATATAATATATACGTCAACTATAAATATCGTATATTTATAATTTGCTAATTAAATATAACAGTTTATATTTAATTACGAATTAACATTTAATTCGTTTAAGCTTACATCATTTAATCGTATTAAAGAATTACATTATATACATCAATTAGATATAACAGTTTATATTCAATTACGAATTAACATTTAATTCGTCTCAGCTAGTATTATTTAATCGTATTAAATAATCGTATCATCGTTACATTGACTAACATTTTAGTCATATACATCGACTAACCTTTTAGCCATATAAGGCATCAATATGATTATATTATTCATATAATCATATCTGTCAAACACATCCTTTAGGTGTGACTTTTAGGGACCAGTTGATCACCGCCATTAAAATGACAATAACGTCAAACTTCTAGCAAGCCAACCGTTATCGATAAACGTTAATCAACTGATAAGAATACTAAGTATACCCCGTGAACCTGTAAGAGATTTATACACGTTATGACACTAAATGTGGAGGACACTAGCTCCAACAGTAAGCTGAATCAGAAAAAGGCTACACAGGTAGGGCATAAAAGGGCAGTCAAGACTTGCAGTTCTCCTGTTTCTGAGCCTATTAAGATGCTGTCTTCTGTTCCAACTCTAGTTACTTCTTGCCTGCTAGGTGGTACCCCAGGTGATGACAAGCTGAAGGGGCTTTCTGTAAAGGGAACCCCCCCCCCCTCAACTTGATGTTCCTGGAATGCATCTAGAATGCAGCAGGATAGACAAGCTAAAGAATACTCAAATAGCCTAGAAGGGAGGTTCTTCACCTAATCTAAGTAGCAAGCTACCCACCAGTAATAGATTCTATGTTCTGGAGGGTAACAAGGATGATCATGGTTATTTGTCACTAGGTGGTACCTCAACAATTGCTGGGGAACCTTGTACTCTCCTTTCTAAGAACTCTATGCCTTTGCAGGATGAGTCAAATACCCAGCATGTTGTAATGCATCTAGAATGTGACAAAGAGGGAAAGATGCAAGAGGCTCAAATAGCCTTGAAAAGAGACTCTGCATCTGTTTCCTTAGACAGTCAATGCAAGGATGTGGTTCCAATAGGGGAAGGATTACCTCTTGATAAGGGTAAATGAAGATTTCTACCTGGAACATTAGAGGGGGTAATGACCCTTTAAAAAAGCAGAAAGTTCTGGATTTTCTGTCGGTTCATAAATTGGATATTCTTGGGGTTTTGGAAACCATAATTAAGGAGAAAAAAGCAAAAAAGATTATTAAGAATAAGTTCTATGCTTTTAGTGCTCTCTGCAATTATACTCATCATTATAATTGCAGGATTTGGCTTCTTTGGAGACCTGCTACAGTCTCTATCACCCCTGTGATTGTCCATTCCCAGTTCATTCCCTGCATGGTTTTTCATCATGCTACTTGCAAGCAATTCTCTTTAACTGTTGTGTATGCCAGTAATGATGCTCAAGACAGGGAACATCTTTGGGCTGCTTTGAACAATATTAGCCTAAATATGGATAGTTGGATTATGTTGGGTGATTTTAATATTGTTAGAGATGTCACTGAACGTATTAGTCATACCTCTCCTAATCTGGATGACATTCTGGCTTTTAACTCTTTCATTCTGAGCTGTCAGGTTGAGGATTTGAAAGGCATAGGCTGTGATTTCACTTGGACTAATAAACAGGAGGTGGACACTAGTGGTAGGTCTAAGCTTGATAGAGCCCTAGTTAACTCCTCTTGGCTCAATTCTTTTCCTGCTGCTTCTGCAAATTTCCTGCCAGCAGGAATCTCTGATCATTCTCTTGTCCTTATTACTTTGATGGATGACAAACCCCCTCAAGCTCGGTTTAGCTTTCTGAACTGCTGGGTTGATCACCCTGAGTATCATGCTACTGTTCAGGATATCTTGAACAAAAAAGTTGTGGGATCAAATACTTTCAAGTTCTTTACTAAGATCAAAGGTGTTAAACATGTCTTGAGTAAGATGCATAAGAAGAACTTCAGCAATATTGAGAAAAGAGTAAAAGATGCAAAAGATAAGCTCTTTGATTGCCAGTCTGCCATTCACAAGAACATTTTATGGGATAGCCTTCTGCAACAGGAAAAGAGCCTCATTGAGTCCTATGGTAACATTAAAAAAGTTGAAAGGAACATCTTGCAACAAAAGGCTAAGTCTACCCATATTTCTCAGAATGACTCTTCTTCTAAGTATTTTTATGCTCGAATTCAGTAGAGGAAACATCAGCAAATTTTGGGTCAAATTAAAGATAAACATGGATGTGATAGGCAAGGGTTGGATAATGTTGCAAAAGCCTTTGTTGATTACTATGAAGGTCTTTTGAGCAGCACTGTAAATATCCAATGCAATTGGGTGCATGTTTTCTTGAGGAGGAAGCTACTCACCTCATCAAACCTATTGAGAATGCTGAAATCAAAGCTGCTCTATTTGATATTGGGTAAAATAAGAGCCCTGGGCCTAATGGGTTTTCTTATGCATTTTTCAAAGCTTCTTGAGACTATGTTGGTGGGGATTTCAGTAATGATGTCAAGGCTTTCTTTAGGACTGGCAGGATGTGTAAGCAGGCCAATGCCACACTGATCACCTTGATTTCTAAAAAGAAGATTAGCAATATTGTCTTAGATTTCAGGCCAATCTCCTGTTGTACTGTCTTGTATAAGACTATTAGAAAAATCCTCACCAATAGACTTAGACCTCTACTCCCTGCCTTAATTGGCCCTGAGCAAGCTGCCTTTATTTAGGGAAGGAACATACATGAATCATCATGCTTTCCCAGTCCCTTGTAAAGGGATATGGCAGGAAATATCTTACCCCTAGGTGTCTCACTAAAGTTGATATAAGGAAAACTTTTGACTCTATCCAATGGGGATTTATTGAGAATATGCTGAGGGCTTTGAAATTCCCACAACAGTTCATTTGGTGGATCATGGGATGTATCTCTACTTCCTGGTTTTCTATAAAACGCAATGGCTCTGTGCATGGTTTTTACCAGGGAAAAGTTGCATAAGACAGGGAGATCCTCTATCTCCTTACCTTTTAGTCCTAAGTATGGAAATTCTATCTAGGTATCTTAGGACCATCTGCACTAAGCCTAATGTTTCTTATCACCCTAAGTGCACTAAACTCAATTTGACTCATCTTGTCTTTGCTGATGACCTGATGATTTTTACCAGGGGAGATGTTCCTTCTGTCAAAGACGTTTTGATTACTCTAGATCTTTTCTCTAGTTTGTCAGGACTTTATGCTAATAAGGAGAAAACTGACATCTATTTTGGAGGAGTGGATAAAATTGTGAAGAGCCAAATTCTTCAAGATACTGGTTTTTCTGAGGGTGGATTTCCTTTCAGATACCTTGGACTCCCTTTAAACACTGCTAAGAATACTTCTGAAATGTATGGTACTTTACTCACTAAAATGCAGAACAACATTCAACATTGGGCTACAAAATTGCTGGTAAAGCCCAGCCGTTGAACTCTGTTGTTTTTGGGGTAGAATCTTTCTGGTGTGCTATTGGCCTGCTCCCAAAAGTCATCATCAGAAAACTCAACAAAATGGCTAAGAACTTCTACTGGGGTATCAAGGATGGCCAGAGGAAATGGTCTCAAAAGAGTTGGGATAGTATACGTGCCCCATGGATGGAAAGAGGGTTCAACATCAAGGAATTGCTTTCTTGGAACAAAGCCATGCTGGCCAAATGGATTTGGCTCCTTAGTGTTGAGTGTCAAGGAATTTGGTATGAATGGAACAAAGCCTACAATTGCCAGAGTATTAACTTCTAGGATATGGAACTCAAGCCATTCCATGCTGATAGTTTCAGGAGCATTGTTAATGTAAAAAATGAGCTACTCTGCAGGACTGGCTCTAAGGAGAATGCTCTTAAATTAATGAAGAGCTGGTTCATTAAGGGGAGATTTAGCAATGCTGCTGCCTATGACTGGTTTAGGACTCCAAGGAATAGCTTGCAATGGGCTAGGGCTCTTCAACATCAGAGCATCATTCCTAATCATGGCATCATTGCCTTTTTAGCTGCTCAATCTAAGCTTGCCACAGTTGATAATCTTATGAGCAAAGGTTTCTATTTTGTCAATAGATGTGTCCTTTGTAAGGATGCTTGTGAATCACACCATCATCTATTTTTTCAGTGTCCATATGCACAGAACATCTGGGAGGGAATACTCAGCTGGATAGGGCAAAATGGCAGGAGTACTGAGTATATGCAGGAACTCTCTTGGGCCTCGCTTAGAAGGAACAGAAGACATTGGAAAACTGCCTGGAACTACAGTTGTATGGCTGCTACTGTCTACCATATTTAGGCTGAATGAAACATAAGAATCTTTCAAGGTTCTGAGAGACCTTATGGTCATGTACTACACAAGTTGAAAATGGATGTTAGTATTAGAATGCTTAGCAAGGCCAAACCTTTTTACTATGATCTTATAGTGACTAATCTAAATAGGACTTAGATTTTACACTTTGTCTTAGTGGTTATTATCTTGTATGATCTCTTGTATCTTTTGATTTCTTTTTCTTACCCAAGATGGATGAATGAAAGGATCATGAATTTATTGCAAAAAAAAAATTAAAAAAAAAATTAAAAAAAACAAATAATAATTATAATAATAATAATAATAATATATAATAATAATAATAATAATAATAACAACAACAATAATAATAATAATAATAATAATAATAATAATAATAATAATATATAATAATATATAATAATATATAATAATAAATAATAATAATAATAATAATAATAATAATAATAATAATAATATATTAATAATAGCTTTCTCTCTCTAGTCGGTTTTAGAGAGAGTTTTCTCTCTATTTCGAAGAATCGCCATTGTTGCACTTCTTGCTCCATGGCTAGAGGGAGAGGTTAGCCACCTAAATCGCGGGTTCCTCTGGATTGCGTTCTTGATTCTCACTTCATTGGTACTAATCTCTCATCTTCTCGTGAAATTTCTTTTGTGGGTCTTTCTCCTTCTCGCGATTCTCTGACTGTCAATAACGTGATTCTTGATGCAATGTCTGCGTCTATTCGTTCTGTCTTTACTGCTATGAGTACTAAGGATAATAGTGTTGTGAGTGTCCCCATTGTTGGCCGGTCCTCTTTCTCTTGGATTAAATTATCAGGAAACAGAGGAAGCCATTAAAACTCAAGCTTCCTCTCCCAAAAATGTACCTGTTTGTTCTAATGCCACTACTACAAAAGTTAGCAACAATGGAAAATATTGGGCTGATGTTACAAAGAAGAGCTCCCAAGTGGGTATGAGTTTGTTCTTTCATGAAGAAAATGCTAATTCTAATGAAATTGACATAAAAATGGAGGAAATTCAGGGTGAAATTGCTAGATGGAAGTTTACAGTCATGGGTACTATCCTTGGAGGGAAACCTTTTCTCAAGATTGTCACTGAAATTGTCTAGAAAAAATGGAATCATGGTCCTCTTCCGCTGGTCCAATATTACAAGAAGGGTGTCCATCAGGGAGATCCTTTAGGCCCTTTGCTTTTCGCTTTGATTTTCCATCCCTTAGTATGCAAAATCAAGGACTCTTTTGATCTTATTATGCAGGCTTGGTACTTGGATGATGACACCATTGTTAGGGACACTTTGGAGGTGGGGAGAGTTTTGGATTTGATTTTGGCAGATTGGCCTCAATTTGGTCTTCATCTTAATGTTGCTAAGACTGAGGTCTTTTGGCCTATTGAGGATCCTCGTAGTCGGCTTCCCGGTGTTTTCCCCCCTTCTATTGCTCGACCCTTGCATGGTGTCTCTGTTTTGGGTAGACCTGTCAGTACTTGTCCTATTTTTGGCAGTGAGCTTGTAGGGAAGAGAGTGACTAAGACCATTGAGCTTATGGACTTAGTCGCGAGGATTGAGGACCCGCAATGTGAGTTAGTTCTCCTTAGAGCTTGTACTTATATATTTAAGCTATATTTCTCTCTTCGTACTTGCTCCTCCCGTGTGTTTGGGTCTGTCCATCTTCGCTTTGATACAACACTTCGTTCCAGCATCGAACGTATTGTCACCCGCAACTTTCCCTTTTCATCTTGGTGGGCTTGGTGTTTATGCTGCAGGGGATGTCTTGCACTATGCTTTTTTGGCGTCCCGTTTGCAGTCTACAGATTTGCAGGCTAAGCTCCTACAGCCTTTGGGTTTTGTAGATGCTGGTCCTACTTTTGACGATGGCTTGCGGGTGTTTTCGGAGGCTACAAGTACTGATTTTTTACGTGATCCTAGTGAAATCGCTGCCCCTAAATTTATGAAGAAATTGGCAGATATCTATTTCGCGACGGATTGCTGCTTCTTCAGAATCTGTTTTCCTTATGACACTGCGTCAGCTTACGTTGTGGAGGTCTCAGCAGGGTGGCCACTCCTATGATTGGTTGCGTGCGGTTCATATCTCTGTGTTGGGTCAAACTATGAACATGAGGACTTACCGTAGTATGCTGGGGCATTGACTGGGTGTTCCGTTATTCACGGTCTCTAGGCCTTGTCTTGCTTGTACTCGGGCTTTTGCTGATGATGTTTATGAAAAGCTTACATGAAATTGGTGGGAAGCCGGGAGACAATCTTGGCCCCCACACCCTTAGCTACAGCAAAGCTAAGTCTAGTAAAAATATAAGCGGCCACCCGAGCCCCAGCATCCTGAGAGACCGAAAATTTCTGGATCCGCTAAAGCAAGGCAACAACATCTGAACCCAGCTCCCCAAGCGATAAGAAAGAGAAGGGTAGGAAACCATAACCAGCAGTTGTGCATAAATCCCCATACTTAGCACATTTTGCGCTGAGCAGCATCAACGACAACACGTCCTGGCACAAAATCGGACATCCCAGTCTGAGTCAAGGGGGAAGAGCCAGTCAAATCAACACACACATCACGCCCTCTGTTCAGGAATAAAGCAGCAAATCCGCAGGGCGAAGAGATCGACCATGCCCGTCAACCAAACCGATATCAACCTCCCTGCCCAAAGAAATACCAAACCTATAGCAGATGTCGAATAAGGTGTCACAAACAAGGTTATGCCGATGCATAACCCCAACAGTACCAGTACAAGAAACAGCGTGGTCCCCATACACATCTTCAGAAAAAACCCGAGAGCAAGCAGGACAAGGCCTAGATACCGTGAATAACATAACTCCCAGTCGATATCCCAACACACTACGGTAAGTCCTCCTGTTCATAATCTGACCCAACCCAGAGATAGGAACCGCACGCAACCAATCAGAGGAGTGGGCGCCCTGCTGAGACTTCCACAACGCAAGCTCACGCAATGTCAAAGAGAAATCAGACTCCGAAGAAGCAGCAAACGTCGCGAAATATATATCTGGCAATTTCTTCATAAGTTTAGGGGCAGCGATTTCACTAGGATCACGTAAAAATCAGAACATGTAGTCTCTAAAAACACCCGCAAGGCATCGTCGAAAGTAGGACCGACATCTACAATACCAGAAGGCCGTAGGAGCGTATCTTGCAAAACTACAGATTGCAAACAGGAAGCCAGAAAAGCATAGTGTAAAACTTCCCCCGCAGCATAAACACCGAGACCACCCAAATGAAAAGGGAAAGTGGCAAGGCGCCACTGCCAATCCCCAAAACAAGGCCTGGACGCGGTGACAATACGTTTCATGCTAGAACGAAGTGCTACATCAAAGCGAAGATGGACAGACCCAAAGACCCCCGGGGAGCAAGTACGAAGAGAAAAATAAACCTTAGAAATACCAGTACAAGCCCGAAGCAGAAGCAACTCGCATTGCGAGCCTCAATCCTCGCGACTAAGTCCATAAGCGCAATGGTCTTAGTCACTCTCCTCGCCACAAGCTCACTGCCAAAAATAGGACAAGTACTGACTGGTCAACCCAAAACAGAGACACCACGCAAGGGCCGAGCAATAGTAGGGGGAAAACACCGGGTAGCCGACTCCGAGGATCCTCAATAGGCCAAAAGACCTCAGTCTTAGCCACATTAAGATGGAGACTGAAACGAGGCCTATCTTCCATAATCAAATCCAAATTTCTCCCCGCCTCTAAAGTGTCTCCAACAATGGTGCTATCATCCAAATACGAAGGCTGCAAAGTAAGATCAAAGGAATCCCGGACGTTGCACACTAAGGGATGCAAAACCAAAGCGAAAAGCAAAGGGCCTAAAGGATCACCCTGTTGGACACCCTGATAAGACCACAAACAATGCTCCCCATAATAAAGACGGGCAGGGCTAGAGTAACAAAACTCCATTCAACGGGAAAGAACCGGACAACGATGGCGAACTTCTTGTAGCATAGTCACATGATCAACAAGGTTGAAAGCATTCCGGAAATCAACTAGCAACATAGACAGTCCCACATCACCACCACGGGCTTCAATGAGCCGATTCAAGGCATGCAAGATAGTCTCTCCTCCACCAGACACCCCGACCCCAAACTGAAGGCCAGCAAAATAAGCAGACAAAGAAGGACCAACCAGACAAGCACCAACTTTAGAGACAAGACGTCTCCAGGCAGTGCCAACAGCGATAGGGCGAACACCCCCACCTGGTTTAACAAGCGGCCTGAGCGAAGCGCTGTCAATGTACTCACCAAGGGCTACAGGGCACCGGCCCTCCAAAAAAAGATTAACCACCCAAAGCAACGTGCCACGTCCAACGATGCAAGCCACCAAGCAAGGAAGCTCCACAAGCACCACGGGCAGCCACCAGGTAAACCACTTGCACCACCAGCCAGCCACCACACGACAGTGATCCTTAACACAACAGGCGTTATAGAAGAACAGCCACAAGCAGGCCCTAATTTCCCGTTTACGCGAACCTAAAAACACAAGCCACGACACCAGGGGGCGAAGCAGCCCCATGCGGAGGCTGTCAAAGGCAGCGGCGCAACACCAGGACAACACTAGGCGAAGGTGACCACAAGGCTGATGGGCAACCTGATGATCGATGCAATGGTGACGACGACGACGAAACAGGCAGAAGTGAACCCTAATCCTACGTTTACGCGAACCCACAAACACAACCCACCACACTAGGCGCCACTGCGACGCAATCCCAGGCGGAGGCTGTCAAAGGTGGAGGCGAAACAGCGCGGCAACACTAGGCGTTGGCAACGCCTAACAGAACCAAATAAAATCCTCCCTGAAACGCACCACACAAGGCCAACACCACCTGTCGTCCTTACTGACCGGCGTGATGTAGACGACCGAGCAAGGGGGAAGGCGGCAAGGCGGCGCACACTCCTCTCTCTCCGTCAATAGCATTCCCTCTCCTCTCTCTCGCGAAATGTAAGGGGCCCAAAGGATCACATTGCTGGACTCCCCGACAAGAGCACAACCAATGTTCCCCATAATAAAGACGAGCAGGGTTAGAGTAATAGAACTCCACCCCACAAGAAAGAATCGGGCAGTGACGACGAAACTCATGAAGCATGGTTACACGATTAACAAGGTTGAAAGAATTCATGAAATCAACCAGTAACATAGAAAGCTCCGCAAGCCCACCACGAGCCTCAATGAACCGATTCAAGGCATGCAAGACAACATCTTCTCCACCGGACACCCCTACCCCAAACTGAAGACCAACAAAATAAGAAGACAAAGAAGGACCAACCAAAGAAACACGAACCGTAGAAACAAGACGTCTCTACACAGTGCCAACAGCGATAAGCGAACACAACCACCTGCTTTACCAGGCGGCGTGAGCCGGGTGATGGCAATGTAGTCACCAAGAGCTAGTGGACATCGGACCTCAAGGAAAAGGTTAACCACCCTAGTAATAGAAGCGATCAAATCATCACTGATAGCCACAACAACGCGACTAAAACAGTCCATAAGGTGTTAGGCACAAAACCCATCCCGCCCACAAAAAGTGCCACGCGGGAAACTACGAGTCATATCGAAAACCACTGCCAAAGAGGCAATAAGAGAATGATGATCCACAGGCAAAGGATGCAATGAAGGAGATGGGGCGACAGGGTACTTCTTTCGCAAAGCGCCAAGAGTGGCATCAGAGGAGGGGGCGACGCCAGAGGAAGAAAGTACCCTATCAGCAGCAGTATAGTGGCCATCACAAATCTTCTGCCGACATTGGCGGAGGTTAAGCTCACTCAAAACAAGTTCCTCCTCCACATGAAACGAAGAAGAAACCTCATCCGAACACTCTCACAAAAGTTGCAAACCATCCAGGCACTCCCCCCCCCCCCAAGCGAGAATAGCCCTACTAATACTCTCCTTCTGACGCTGTCGCCTAACAGCAATCCTACACTCAATATTACTCCTAGAAGTGAAGGTCTTAAGCAGACAAAGATGCAACAAGCATACGAATCCAGCAGGAGAGGTTACCAAGAGAGTCAGCCACATCATCCAAAACCCCTTCAAAACACGAGCAAACTCAAGACGACACTTAGGAGGAATAGATTTCACGGTGCGAAGGCCCAAAGATAATAAAGGATCAAGCGAAGATATAGACCACTGAACAAGCTCAACCCCATCATCAGATGAAAGAACCAAGGGAGACAGAGCAAGAGGTCTTGGGATACAATGAATAATAAAGGTAACGATGCCATCACCACAATCCGGAGGCGCAACAATATCTTCCTGACTATGCCGACACCTAGAGCAAAAAGTATGGGTTTTAAAGCACTCCCCACACCACCAAAGCCCCATCCTCTTCAAAGTAATCTCAGCATTAGAGAAAACAGTCAGACTATCAGTAAGAGTTTGGCGCGTAAACCGTATAGCACCATCAATACAATGTCGATCCTGAAAATGCTTTTGCCGGGCGGCCTTAGAAAGGACCCTTTCATGACCTTCTGGACACTAATGAATACTCGAAAAAAGACAATGAAAACGTACTAAATCAGGCATGACAAAATAAAATGTTCATGGACGCTGCACACTAGGTAACAAACCAACGACGGCAACCAAAACCCCCAACGACCAGCCACTACATAGGAAGGGGAACCCTACCGGCCACAACTAGGAAGGTTGATTAGAGCAGCAACTGAAAACCGTGATCACGCACCAATACTACCCCCAAAACAGAAACCTATCACCAAAACACCAGCAGCCAGCTACAAGCCTCCAACCCCCCCCCCCCCCCCCCCCCCCCGGACGACAGTGCCAAGGTGATGAACGGCGAAGACGATGAACTGAACCAACAGAAGAGAAAGGAAAAAACACGAATATATCGAACCTTAAGGAGCGGCGCAGACCCCAAAGAAATGAACCCTAAGGAACGACGGCGGCGGCAGTTACCTGGCCAATAACAACAGCGGCGACAATTGCCTGGCCAAAAGCAACGGCGGCGACAGACACACGTCGATAATCCACACGCAAAAACGAAAGGCTGCGAAATCCAACTTAATCGCCAACAAGAACGACACAAACCCTACACTAATCACCGGCGACAGCGTGAGGCTAGTCTACCAGCGAGATGCAGCGGCGCTCGATAGCGACTTTGTCCCATCTCCTCTCTCTCTTTTAAGATTCAAAAATTTTTTACATTAATAATAATAATAATAATAATTATTATTATTATAAACCGCAACTTATATTAAGATCAATAACAAGTTTACAAGAAATTAGGGTGCAGCTGAGATACTATCTGGGCTGCCATTCCCTTAGCAACAACAAAGCTAAGTCTAGTAAAAATATAAGCGGCATTAAGAGCCCTGGCTGTAAAACCCCCATCTACCAAAGAGTCTTACCAATGCCTACCTTAGTAAATAGAGATGTTACCATCTCGGTTGCCCAAGGTAGTACATATCAAATAGACAATCAAACAACAATACTTTATTACGTACTAGTTTAAATTGGGGTTACAATGTCTCAAATCAAACCGTTACTGTCTTAAACAAAATACTTAAACCAACATAAATATAATGTGACAGTCTAAATAATCTAAACAATGCGGAAGCCAAGACTCGTCAGCAACGACGATCCCATCAAATCCCCAAGTAAGCTCAAACAGAATACCTGCTCCCCATTCCCAAATGGATCATATAACGTTTAGGAAACATTAACAGGGTCAGTAACAGCATACATCATTCAACGTGTAAGACAATAATAATAGAAATATGTGACCATCAGTCGACCACCTCCAACTTCAACAAGTACCACTAACTAAGCTACCACCGTAGCGGTAACCCCAGCAACATCAGGCTGCAGACCTGACCTGCAATAACAATCTATTGATGTCAGACCACAGCATTAGACATCGAAATTCCCTCTCGCCGTAGTGAGAGACGCGGAACATTAATGTGCACATCCCCCTCGTGGCGGGAGAGCCACGAGAGGCGAACTCGGGGTGTGCTCTGTCTCCTGTCAGACCACCAAAATAGTAACCACGCAACATCACACCACCAACTCCAACGCCACTAACTCCAACACCACCATCATCATCACCGTCAACAATATTCCTAGTCACCTACAACAACGGTTAAAAACAATCAACAACAACACATGTTAACCCATTGAACAACATATAAAAGTACCGAGTAGGGAAACCCTACCTCAAAGCAATCCGCAATAATGGCAAGCAAGCACGAATAAAACCTTCCTTTATGAATTCCCCTTCCTAACATCATACAACTATTCTAGGATCAACAATCAATTACAACAACCCAATTCCCAACCCTAATTCAGATTAGGGTTCTTAGAATTCTACCCAAAAGACACACAATAGATTAAAGACTTACGATAGATCGACGCACAAATGAAGATTGTACTAGCAACGAGATGATCTTCAAGCTTGACAATGGATTAAGAGGGTTAAGAGTGATTAGAGAGAGTTTGGAGAGCGTTTTAGGGTTTTAATGAAAGGTTAACTGACGAAATATATACATAAACCTTTAATCATCTTAATCGAAAACCGTTCGTAACAACTCGAGAAATCGATATACTTGGTCGAGTGGAAGAGACACTCAATCGAGTACACTGCACTCGGTTTAGTGCACACTACACTCGGCCGAGTGCCACCTAGGCAAAAGGCTGCCTAACTGGTACAATAGCCCACTCGGCCAAATGCACTCCACTCGGTCGAGTGACCCCTACTCGACCGAGTACCAGGAAGTAAGAATATGGATTATTACACCGGCATCCTGAGACACAGAGAATTTATGAATCCGCTTGAGCAAGGCAACAACATTCGTATCTAGCTCTCCCAGCGAAGAGAAGGAGAAGGGTAGAAAACCATAACCCGCCATTAAGCACAAATCCCGGTACTTGGCACACTTACGATGAGAAGCATCAACAACAACACGACCGGGCATAAAATTAGACATCCCAGACTGAGTCAAGGTAGAAGACCCCATCAGATTGATACACACATCGCGCCCCATGTCCCAGGAATAAAGTAACAAATCCGTTAGACGAAAGGGCTTATCAAGCCCATCAACCAAACCGATGTCAACCTCCTTACCAGCAGAAATCCCATACCTGAAGGAGATATCCAAAAAAGTGTCGCAAAAAAGGTTATGTCGATGCTTAACACCCATAGTACCAGCACAAGACACATCATGGTCACCAAAAACATCCCCATCAAATACCCAAGAACAAGCGGAACAAAGTCTAGGCATCGAAAACAAAGAAATACCTAGCTGATAGCTAAGTACACAACGATAAATCCTCTCGTTCATAGTCTGGCCTACCCCGAAAATAGGAACCGCTCGCAGTCAGTCAAGAAGAATAAAGATTCTACTGAAGCAACAACTCTCGTGAAGTATATGTCTGCCAGTTTATTATTATTATTATTATTATTATTATATTTATTCATATTATTATATTATTATATTATAGTTATCATATTTGTTTTTTAGTTACTATTGTTAATATATTTATTACTATATTATTTTATTATTAATAATGTAATCATTTATATTAATACTATATTATTATTACTATTAGTAAATTTATTATTTTATTTTTTATATATCTTATTATATTATTATTATATTACATTAATATAATATTAGTATTACTAGTGATTTATATTATTATAACATTTATTATGATTATTATGATAATGATTATTATTATTTAGGTTCGTTCAAGTCCATTAAGTTCAATTTAGTTTAGTTCAGCTCCATTCAGTTTAGTTCAGTTCGGATAATTCCACTCCAAAAGAACAGAGCCTGAGTCCCCTTAATCATGATTTTTTTTCGTTCAAAAGACCGCACTAGGTCGCAGATAAGTATCAAACCTCCAACATTTGATTGAAGTGAGAGAGCTCTTACCACTTGAGCTAACTTTTATTCTTTATAACCTATAAATATAAATTAGTAAGTCGTTCTAAAGACGAGCAATTTCCGTCTTAAGATTAAGAGGGGTCAAATATTATCGCATGGTGGTAATAAAGACAAATCTTTTGGTACTTCTAGGCAACAAGTGGGTCGATTTGGTACGTATTTGACTCGTATTTAACTTAAGACGGATAGCACACGTCTTAAATGAGAATTTGTGAATATAAATACCAATTATGGTCGAATCCCTTATATACTAAAACACTAGCTTAGAATCCGCGTGCAAAATTGCACGGGCATGCACATCTAATTAATATATATATATATAGGCAGGATCTCGTGAGTTTGGTTCTTACGGTGAGTTGGTACTCACAAATCTCGACCATTAGATAAAAAAACCCAACGACTGAGATCAAACGTAAATGAAACACAACTCATTAAAAAAACACGGACAATATACTCCTAAATGCACCATGCCCATCAAACGTTGTCTCTTCAACCCCTCTTTCTCTCTCCACAAATTCAATCATCAAACTCTACAGGTACATTTCAATTTCTTAACAACAACATTCTATCATTCTCATTTAATAAATATCAAATTCAATCAATATGAATTCCAATTATAACAAACTTAATCCAGCTTAGGTATAGGATCAAACAATCATCTAAATCTCTTAACTAACACAACTATGACTCCAATACTATTTCTAATTCATATTCATATTCGAGATCGTATCAGGCTGCTGTGGTGATTTAATTGCTCGATAATGAATTAATGGTGACCAACCATGCCGGCTTGGTTTCGATTCCAAGTTGGCGACGATCATCACAACTACCGTTTTTTTGTAAAGCGAAGGAGCACACATAGATCTGCATTACTCTTCTCCATATTCCTCATCCTCCTCATCCATGGAGGACACTCCCTTTACCTCCCTGAGGTCGCTTCTTAGGATTTTGACAAGGTCTTTCCCCGTCTCCTTATCAAATTTCACATTTTCCTTACTTTTTCATTTGATTTGATTGATGTTCTACACTTCTATGTATTCATATTTTGGTAATCTTTATCCATGTTGTTTGCTATAGATTGAATTTTCTTTTTATTTTGTTCCGTTTTGAGATAATTTGATTATTTAGTTACTTGTTTTGATTACTAGAATATGTTATTTGTGATAAATTGATCGATATTTTTTTGTTGGTGATTAGAGAATTTGAGAAAATTGCATTGATTTATAGACTTAATTTTGGTGCTCTATTTAGCAAACTGTGTTTTTTTAAAAATAAGCATAACTTTGTTTTTGTTGATTGATGTTTTGTCGGTCGTCGGTTTTTTAAATGTTATGCTCATGTGGTTGGATCTTCTAGCAGGCAACTGTTGCTCACAGCGGGATGATTCATAGGGGTGTTATGACTGCATCAGCAAGAATATTAAATTAACGCACATGGTGTGACGGCTCAGGATTAGCTTACGCCACAAGGCCCACAACGCCTCATGGAGTAGTGTATAAAATCAGTTAATGTTGCTGTCATTTGTTGAATGGTATTCATTTGATCAACAGTTCTAATGCTTGTTGAGGTAATAAAGTTGAAACTTTGTTAGCTGAGGAATGTATCACTTTTAAATTTTTTATGCTGCAAATCATGTCTTGTCATGCTTGAACTTTGGTAAAATAACACTTAAATAACAATACGATAACACAAGAATAACACCAGAGTAACACGAGTAATAACATGGTAACATATAAATAATAATGAGTAACCTAGAGTAACAATAATGAAGGTATAACAATGAGCTATCAACGATCATACTAGAGTAACATTACGCTAACACAAGAATAATATCATAGTAACAACAAAGTAACACAAAAATAACACTAGAGTAACATATGAGTAACAATACGGTAACACAAGAATGACACCAGAGTAACAACACAATAACACAAGAATAACACCATACATGAGTAACAACACGGTAACACAAGAATAACACCACACATGAGTAACAACACGGTAACACAAGAATAACACTGGAGTAACAACATGATAACACAAGAATAACACCAGAGTAACACATGAATAACAACACAAACACAGTAACACAAGAATAACACCGGAGTAACAACACGGTGACACAAGTGTTGAAGAATAACACCGGAGTAACAACACAATAATACAAGAATAACACCAGAGTAACAACACAATAACACATGAATAACAACACGGTAACACAAGAATAACACAAGAGTAACAACACGATAACACCAGAGTTACTCATATGTTATTCTGAGATTATTATGTTCACATTTATAACTCCATTAATTATTATTACCCTATGGTACTAATTATTATTCATGCCAAGCACTTTTTGATACTCTATTACTTTATATTACCTTCCTTGTAAACTCTATAGCAATCTTTTGTTTTTTCTAATTTCACAACAATAAAATCAGAGTAACAGAACAGTAACACATGAATAAGACAACAGTAACACATGAATAACATCAAAGTATTCATGTGTTACTGTTGTGTTACGCTGATGTTATTGTTGTGTTATTCACGTGTTACTCTGATGTTATTATTGTGTTATTCACGCGTTACTCTAATGTTATTGTTTTGTTATTCACGTGTTACTCTTGTTTTACTTTGATGTTATTGTTGTGTTATTCACGTGTTACTCTTGTGTTACTCTGATGTTATTGTTGTGTTATCGTGTTGTTATTGTTATGTTATCGTGTTGTTATTCAAGTAATTTGTTACTCTTGTGTTACTCTATTGGTATTCATTTGTTACTACTCCTTCTCATCCATACCAAAGATAACACTTACTTTATTCGTACCATCCATACCATAATACTCATTAAAAAAACATTTATAAAGACCCCTCATACACTCTCATTTTTAGATATAATGCCATCATGCGTCCTTATTATATAACAAGTGGACCTACTTTATTTCCAACACTACCCTTACTTTTGACAAATTTTCTTAAAATATGTGTCACACCCATGTTACTTTTGGTTTGGATGAGAGAGAATATATTATTAACACGTGTTATTCTATTGTTACGGTAACGTTACCATTATCTCAATGTTACTCCATTGTTACAAGTTATAAAACAATCTGTAAGTTATTCACATCAATAATTAAGACAACTAGAGAAATTACACTGCAACACCAACATAATCCATAGATGATAATCGCAATTCATTTCATCAAAAAGCCATAGCTATATCAACGATTTTTGTCTCCGTCAACCATGAAAAAACAAGCAACCCACCAACACAAACCTTGCTCTTCTCTAAATCAACCAGTCAGTCTGTCATCCTACCGTAGACCACCATATTTCACCCCACCTATCACCAATTAAGCAGCTCAAGGCCACCATGTTTTGCACCCGACACAATCAGCATCACACGCACCCAGACCGACGAAGCCATGTCAACACCCCAAGCTCGGATTCATAGCAGCCACCATAGAAAGACCCACGCAAGCCCGCTTAAAAGTCAGTCTCGCACATCCAGAAGCAGTACTTCCGTGCTAATACTCTCCGGAAGCTACGAGAACCCGATTTCATATTGACATCCTTTTCTAATACTCTCTTGATTTATCATTAATTCACATTAAAGTAAAAATAATAAGTTTTATAAATTAACTATTAAGTAGAGATGGTATCGCCATCAGATTCTCTCATTGATATATTGAATCAAAGAGAGAAAGAGAGTGAAAATTGGTTCGTGATTTGGGGGATTAAGGTTCAATAATTAGAAAAATTTGATTTGAAATGTTGCAGAGCCTTTTCAACTTTTTGTGAGTAACTAAAGGCATGATTGTGAATTGGAGGAAGCAGTATATATATATGGAGTGAGTGATTAAATCTAGACCATCAATCTCTATTATAATCCAATGGTCCATATTTGTGAGTACTAACTCACCATAAGACACTAAACTCACAAGAACCTAATTCTATATATATATATATATATATATATATATATATATATATATATATATATATAGAATTGGGATCCTGTGAGAACCACTAAGATAATGAGAACCGTGAGAGCTCCGCCTTAGGAAATTTATTTTTAAAAAATAAGTACATTTTTGGGTTCGGTGTAGAATTTTATGGCTAGATAACATATCTCTTGGTCGAAAAATTATACTTTACTGACGGAAATTGAGACGAAATACGATTTATTAATTTTCATGCATCTAGTAGTCAGTTTCATGCATCTAACAATTTTTATGCACCTGGTACTCATTTTAATGCATCTATAACCCATTATTTTCATGCACCTAATAACTGTTTTCATGCATGTAGCAATTTTCGTGCACCTAGTGCTCGTTTTCACGCACTTAGAGTAATTTTAGTGTACAAATTGAATTTATGTACATTAAGTACATATTTTTTTAATATAATCAATAAATTTTGTGTAGTTACTGCAAGTATTTTGCTTGAATTAACTAAACTAAAGGTAAATGATCCAACAAAACTTTCGAAACAAAATTTGGTGGAGATTTAGTGAGGGTTCTCACGGTTCTCATTATGTTAGTGGTTCTCACCGGATCCTGACCCTATATATATATATATATATATATATATAGAGAGAGAGAGAGAGAGAGGCAAGATCCGGTGAGTCCACCTAAATATTTGAGTCCGTGAGTCCAGCTATACAATATCACAGATTAGACAAAATAATATCACTGGTTACACTAACCAATATCACGAAAAAAATCAGCACGGAAGGGTGAAAAATATTATATGTAATACTACTCGTCGTTGACGACGACCACCCACCCACTAATAACGGCGACATATCCAAGCACCTAGATGACACAAGTAAACAATTATTCGGCACCATCATCACCCATTAATTATCCCTTATTTTCTTTTCAATCTTCACATTCCTCCACCCTTACACATTACTCCTACTCGGAGCTTACACCACCCTTAATCGCAACAAAATTTGTCATTGTCCCATATGCTGATTTTGATACTCTATGTGGTTTATGTTTGAGAATTGAGGCCCAAGGAAAGTCAAAATAAAATACGACATATGGGGAGGGTAGTAAATCTGGAACATGGAGGAATGAGGGAGGATTGAAGGGGGGATCTAGTAGCCACACCAATGAGTTGAAAACCAAAAACGTAGCTGCTGCTACTCCTAATCCTATTGTTAAGGTAACCAACACAAAAGAAACGAGTCTTTCTAAAGTTCGCTGTTTTAAATGTCAAGGATTTGGACATTATCAAAATGCGTGTCCAAATAAACGAGTCATAACCTTGAGGGAGGTTGT
The DNA here is from genome assembly GCA_022085475.1 of Heliosperma pusillum. Lineage (NCBI taxonomy): Eukaryota > Viridiplantae > Streptophyta > Magnoliopsida > Caryophyllales > Caryophyllaceae > Heliosperma > Heliosperma pusillum. The sequence continues at coordinate 33,408 of JAIUZE010018269.1, forward strand.
TGAGTTGCGTGATGAGTTGTGGGTGGAGGAAGAACAGTTGGTTGATGTGTTTAATTTAGATGGGTATGAGGATAAGGAGGATGATGGTAATGTCTAAAACTATGAGGCTCCCATCTATGATTGTGCCTTGGTTCTTCGCACCTTACAAGCACAAGCAGCCCCTATTGAGTCGGAGTAATGAGATCAGATCTTTCACCCTAAATGTCAAGTGTAGGACAAATGGTGTAGTTTGATCATCGATGGTGGTAGTTTTACTAATGCCGCTTCTAATGAGATGATAACAAAGTTGGGGTTGGTCAGTTCGGCCCATCCTAAACCTTATGCATTACATTGGCTCGATGATGGCAACAAGGTGAACGTAACAAAACATGCGTGTGTAAGATTAACCATGGGTTCTTATAGTGATGAGATCTTATGTGATGTTGTCCCAATGGATGCATGTCATGTCCTTTTTGGGCGTTTATGGGAGTTTGATCGTGAGGTGTTGCATCATGGTAGGCGAAATGAGTATGATTTGTGTGACAAGGGAAAGAAAATCGTACTCAAACCTATGGCACCACAACAGGTTCAATCAATGAATACTAAGAAGGGTAAGCAATCAAACCTCACTATGTTTTCTAGTGAGCGAGAAATTGAAAGGGCTATTAACAAGGGTGAACGACTCTATCTAATGGTGGCTAATGAGGCACACAGCGATGGTGTGTTTAATGGGAAGGTTGAAGGGTTACTAAAGGAGTTCGAGGATGTTTCCCCCGAGGACCTACCTCTTAGATTACCACTTATTTGTGGGATTGAGCACCAAATCGATCTCATTCCCGGGGCTTCTCTTCCTATTAAGGCAGCCTATCGTTGTAATCCCGAGAAAACAAAGGATTTGCAAAGACAAATTGAAGAGTTGATGGAGATAGGCTATGTTCGTGAAAGTCTAAGTCCTTGTGTCGTCCCTACATTGCTTGTGCCAAAGAAAGATGGAACTTGGCGTATGTGTATCGATAGTAGGGCTGTGAACAACATAACAATAAATTATTGTTTTCCGATTTTAAGGCTTGATGATATGTTGGATGAGTTACATGGTTTGGTGGTCTTTTCAATAATTGATTTGAGGAGTGGCTATCATCAAATCAGAATGAGAGAAGGGGACGAGTGGAAGACCGCTTTCAAGACCAAACATGGATGACATGAATGGACTGTCATGCCATTTGGTCTCACTAATGCTCCAAGTACTTTCATGAGGCTTATGAATGAGGTCCTCAAGGAAATCTTGGGCAGATTTGTGGTTGTCTATTGATGATCATTATTTATACAAATATTTTATGCTTCCCTTAGATACATATAACTCGATTTACCGTCTTTCCTTGCTTGTTTCTATGCTATTTTAGCTAGAATATCGATTCTGTCGCTTCAATTATGTTTTAGTGCAGATTGGATGCATTTGGAGCTTTTTGAGTTAGTATAGAGCATGGCGGAGTCGGATCGTAGAAGGTTAGGCACAGTAATCGAGAGCAATGAAGAAGGAATGAAGAAAAACAAAGAAACGAACCAAAATGAAGGATGCTCGGTCGAGTAGAAGCCCCTTGCTCGATCGAGTCGTGCTGATGTCATGCTCGATCGAGCAGAAGCCCTTTGCTTGATCAAGCAGCCTAATATTCTGACGGTTTTCGTATTTTCCTAAACTAGTTTAACCTAGTTAATTAGATTTTATTATAAAAGGAAAGCTCGTCTTTCATAATTAGGTACGCTTTAATATTAGAAACTAAAGTTTTGTTTGGTTTACGGCTGGATTAATTCATCAAGACTATTATTTTTAGTTCAAGCTTGTAATCGGTATTCTTTAATCTTCCTTTGTTATTCAATTAGTTACCTTCTAGTTCTTTAATTATTTTTTCTTAATCCTTTCATTATTGTTAAGCATGTTTACTTTATTTATTATCGTTGCTATTAATATCTTTATGAGTAGCTAAATTCTTATCTAGGGTTGAAAGGGGATCTAGGATTGTTAGAAGGGATAGACTAATTAATTGAATTGCAATTGCATGGTTATCGTTTGATTATCGTTTTAATTCTAGTTGCTTGAGTACTGGCCAGGATTAATTAGCTAGTCTCGCGAATTAGGATTAACACTGACCGGGTTAAGACTAAGATAGGCTACGATAATTGGATAGAACTTGTTTAATGATAGTGATCGCATGTTAAATTGTAGATCTAAAGGGCATAATTGAATTGACCGATCTTGTGACCTTAGATAACTTTATTGCATGATAGTTGATTATACCCTTACCCCTGAATAATAATCCTAGTGAACCTGAGACCGTAGAATTTTAATCTTATTGATTTTAATCTTTTATTTTTATTGTTTGCTATTTATTGTTATTGTTTGCTTTTAGTTTAGAAACACAATTCTTAAACCCCGAAATTGTTACTTAAGAGACAAACCTAGTTTAATAGATTAGAATACTACCGCCTCCCTGTGGATTCGATACCTTACTTACCGCTGACTATTAGTTAGTAGTGAATTAGGTTTACTTTGATTAAGGTGACGCGACTTTACCCTTATCAAATTTGGCGCCGTTGCCGGGGAGGCAACATTTTTCTGTTTGTTTCTACTTAGTTTGTCTTTTTCTTTGTCTCAGGGAACCTAAGTTCCTTGAGACCGTTCTTATCCTTTTCTTTAGTGTTCGTTTATGCGCAGGTGTTCCAGGCCCGATCTCGTACCTTAGGATTCCGAACCAGAGAGAACTCTCTGAGTTAGACAAAACTTTTGGAAGGAAATTCAAGAAGCGGGAGACTTGAGTACGCTTGACACAGTTTACGCCGAATATGTTGCAGAAAAACCATCCTTAGAAGAGGATACATATATTTCTGCACCCACTACAACCATGCCTACTTTAGCCAGTCATTCGGAGCCTACCGTTGCATCTATTACCAAGGGATTCCAACTCCCTACTACGGGTAATGGAACTTTTGAGATTCGTCTATCTTATATCTCTTTGGTGGAGCGAAACATGTTTGGAGGAAGCCCCACTGAGGATCCTGCTAAGCATATGGATAAATTCACCAATTATTGTTGTTCTATTCCTTTAACGGGTGGGGTAACGCAAGATCAAATCAAGTTGGTTTTATTTCCCTTTTCACTACGAGACGGGGCAGAAGTTGGTTGAGTGAGTTAGATGTGGATTCACTGGGTATCACCGATTGGAATTCTCTGGTTCTTGCATTCTACAAAAGATATTTTCCTTCACAGAAAACCAACGCCATTCGAAGTCAAATCACAAGTTTCAAACAAAGTCCCACTGAGAACTTTAATGAGGCATGGGTTCGCTTCAAGAAACTTGCCAAATCCCTTCCACATCATGGTTTTGATACTTGGTTCCTATGCAACCAGTTTTACAATGGGTTTGATATAAGATATATAGTGGTGTGGTAAGAGTGTCGATCTCAGGGACGGTTGGTGTCTATAAATGATCAAATAGTCTACTAAGTCTCTTGCAAAGTCACAATGTAGTTTGGGTTTGGATTTGTTGACTAAACTAAATAACAATAATTAAAAGCTAACAAAAACAACAAATTGAATCTAAAACGAGAAAGATTGGATTTTTATCAAATAAGAGGGAAAACTAGGGTGAGTGGGTTCATATGGGTAGTAAAGTCGAGTGAAAAAGCCGGGTTTAATAGTTGAAATGTCATCTAGACTAGGAAAGTTAATTGAGGCTTTCGTTCTTACAATTCCTCCTCAAACCGACTCTAACTAGCTATCGCGTCACTAGATACGGTTTGCAAAACTAACGGTCCTACGAAAAACCACGACTTTCGATCTTATGGTATTCGAAACAAGCGAGAGAATCATGCAAACTCAAGTAGACATTTCATCAAACATGTTATAAGCATAGCATGGAAACAAGACAATAATCAACTATTAACCCCAACAAGAACACATTAACTCATACTAGAACCCATAATCCCCCACATAACCCTAGCAAGATTACTACTCAGTCATATTCAAAGGAAATTCAATATTTACTAAGGATTGCAAAATGAAATCAACAACAATAAGCATTTTATAATTAACAATAAGTAGATAACAAGAATTGAAAGTAAAACTTAATTAAAGACAAGATTAAGTAAAGAAATTGTACCAACTTAGAAAAAGGTGAGAACTTTGATATAATAAGCAAGATTTTGTCACAAATCTTTGAATACAAACCAAGTTCCAACACTAAACCAAGTTGCAATTACTAATTAACCAACTAATTAGCTTAATTATGGAAGATTAATAGAAGATTAAATACTAATTCTATGAGAGTTTCAGATCTAGGGTTTTGTGCCCTTTAATTACATAAGAGGGTCTATTTATAGGTTTAAAAAATAGAGGAAAGATGGGCTTCGAAAGACTTCATGGACTGGCAAAGTCACGACCGTGAAATGGGTTTCACGGTCGTGAAAGCTGTCTCACGACCGTGAAACAAGTCACGGTCGTGAGATTGTGAACTAAATGAGGCAGGAACTTCCCATGAGCAAGTCACGACCGTGACTTCACTTTCACGCCGTTTCACGGCCGTGAGCTGAAATGCTCGAGAATCTGCATTCTTGGAAAGGCATCTCACGACCGTGAAATGCCTTTCACGCCCGTGAAATGCTTCTTGTCCCTCTTCCTTTGCTTGACTTTGTTACTTCCTTCCCGGTTTCGCTTGCCTTGACTCGGGAGGGCTTTGGCGCATCGAGTAGGCCCCCCAAGGGTATGTGGGGCCCCCAAGGTATGCCGTCGGTCCTCCGAGTGATTCACCTTCTTCTTTGTCGATCGAAACTAGGTATAAATCGCCTCAAATGACGGTTTACCTACAAAAACACGATAAAAGCGAGAAATATGCTAGAAGAAGGTAAAACACGTAGAAACGCTCTTAGGGAGCGTTAAAGGCAAGCAAAACGAGACAAAAAGGGGCGAAAATGTAGGGTGAAATGACACTATATCAAATATCCCCAAACCAAACCCTTACGCGTCCCGAGTAAGGATGAACAATAGTCAAGACCCTTATTTAACCACGCTAAACCTAACCGATACAAGGCAATTAACGGGTCTTGCTCCGTCCCTTCAACTCGCAACAAGGTATCCATGAGGTAAGATACCTTCTTGCAAGGCAAGTGGGGTCTTGCTAAAACTCCGATGCATTCTAGGCAATAAAGCACACAAAACATATGAGAATGCATCTACAAACGCAAGTGGCAACATGCCTCATCCATGTGCCGGGATTCATCTAAAATTGAAAAATTTCAAGCACGCAAATTCCTATGTACTTACTACTTTTACAAAGAGCTAGGCCTAGCTAGAAAGATAGAAATGAATCACCTCTTTATTGAGTAAAATTAGTATATTTGTTCACGCTCACTAGAAAGCTTTGTCAAGGGTGATAAGGCGGGATGGAAAGTGAGGGCCTCATCGTGTTAGAAGACACTGTAGGATCGGAATTCCGCCTCACACCGAAGTGAAAGGAAGGGTCGTCCCCTCTTAGCCATGTAACGTGGGAGTAATCATCAAAAAGGTAAGGAAACGAGATGTTTGAGTTCTTGTTTGATTTCTTTTTCTTTTTGTCTTTGATTTGTTTTTGCTTGATTTGGGTGCTTTTTGGGAGCAAGGTAGCCTAGCGAAAGGTGTGCGGCGGAGACCAACAATAGGCAAATCCTCGCCGTAGCGACATCGAGAGCGACCCCATATGTAGCGAGGGTACTCTAGAAGAGCCTAGAAGTCTCCAAGTGCACTCTCTAAGCTAGGTATAAGGCAAAGATATGCAAAATTTCAAGCTTTTCTTTTCAATTGTGTTTGAACTCAATTTTTGGACTTGTGACGGAAATAATTTCCTTTTTGTCAAATGTAGTAAAATGTGATGATTGGACAATTACACGGCCTCAAGAGTCACCTAGGAAAGAGTTCACCAAGGAATTTTCACACCATGGGGGTGGTTAAGATGGTAAATGCAAGCCCTTGACTAGGCTCTAGGAAACGGTGCGAAAATTATACTAAAAATATACATTAAAAGGTGTTTCAAAATCTATTTTAATAGGTAAAGTGCTAAGCAAAAAGTTTCTACAAGGGCCTATCCAAGCTTGTTCAATTTCCAAATTAAGCATTTTTAAAAAGTTCTCCTAAATGCAACTATATGCCATGATCTAGAATTAAGCAACATATCTATAAACTAATGCAAATGCTCTAGTGAACTACGTGACAATTAATCTAATGAAACCCCCTAACAGCACATAAGTCACACAACCGCCAATTCATCAAAATGAACATCGCAATCATCAAAAATTCCTCCAAACTCATCATGTGATAAGAAGTAAAGAAAGAGAAGAAGTGGAAGGAATAAGAACGATCATACCATGGCGGTCTTCTTAATCCCTTCTATAAGTCTCTTAAGCGATGTGTAGCGGACCTATGTATGGAGGTTAGAAGAAAAATCAATGCAAATATATACAAACTAAGATATAAACAAGCTAATTTTTAGGATTTTTCAAACTTTTTTGATTTTTTTGGATTTTTGAATGATTTAAAATGCAAAATAAAACATGTTTTTGGGATTTTTTTCAAAATTTTCAAACTATGAAGATAGTTTCCCATCCCCCACATAGGAACATACATTGTCCTCAATGTATGAAATGGGATTATTAAAAGTAAAGAAAGACATGTTTTTGGGTTTTTGAATGGTTTTCTAAAAAGAAAAGAACATGTTTTTTTTGTGTTTTTTAAATATTTTGAAAAATAAAAACTTGTTTTTGGGTTTTGATTTTTGAGAAATATTCACAATAAAAACAATATATACAAGGGGGTTAGTTATGCAAATGAACTAATTTTATATGAAATGCATGATCTAATCAATATTCCTAAAACTAAATGTAAAGTGATATAATACAAAGTGCATGATGTAAGTGAATGCAAGCTAAACTATATGCCAATAAAGAGTCTCGTCGCGGCGGTAATGTGCATAAATGCAATACCCCTCATGGGGGTACCTACCACGGGATAGTCTAAAAATGGCACCTAAAAGTGCAACTACGTGATGCATGAGACTTATCTAAATGCAATGAATGTGGTTTTTCAATTTGGATTTTTCATGAAGGAGCAAAAGATTGGTGTTCGATGGGATGGACACCCGCCTCCAATGTTACCGAGGCCAACCAACACAAAAAAAACAATTTACATGTTAAAGCTGCAATTCAAGTCAATCAAAGAGAGGATAGAAGAAAACAACGCACTAGAGGGGAGGGGGTAGATGCTAAACAAGCCACCTAGACACCACTCCAACTCCTCCTATCATCAAACAAAACACAAAACCTCCTCAAAAGGTCTCCATCTCATCCTCATTCTCATACCGCCCACCACTACCACCACCCTCTTCCCGATTCCCTTGGGCTCCCCTGGTCTCCATGCCGCCTACCCCTCCCTGGTTTCCATGGTTGGGGAACAACACATCACGTTGTGCCCATCTTGGCAAAAAACCGTTCGGGTAAATGTACCCTTGGTTAGCCAGCATGTAACACCCGGAAATGTACCCTTTTTTTCTAGTAAAAATATATTACGGATACTTTTCAGCAAGTTTAAGTTTTAATATAGAATTTTATGTTCCGAGTCGAATTTAGAATTTCCGAGTTCGTATTTGGAATTTCCGCGAGATTCCATGAGAATCCCGTCTTAAGGCGAGTTTGACTTTTCTTGACTTTTAAGTAGTTTTTGACTTTCTTGACTGTTAGGTCGTCTTTGACTTTTCTTGAAC
>JAIUZE010018269.1:44694-67387 GCA_022085475.1 Heliosperma pusillum
TTATTATACTTGAGTTACAATTCCGCAAGTGGGAATCCGTGTTATAAGAAAGGGCGGGTGAATTGGGTTGTAATCGATTTGTTAAATCTAGGTGTACCTTACTTTGATGATTGTGGTACGATGGTCCCTTGTAAGAGACCTTTGTTTGCAATGAGTTGCTTTACTATCACCCTAAGTCTGAAAGGAGAAACTTTGTGGATTAAACTTTAAACCTTTACCCGTGCCATCATTCCTTTTCATTTCCATTCTTGAATGTTTTTGTCAAGATTGATCTTTAAGAAATTACAAGCTCGTACTTTCTTTCTTACTCAGATATCTTCATAACTTTACTATCTGCTTTGTCTCTTCCTCAACCTCGTTTTCCTTTTCGCTCGCCTTTTTCATCTTATCGTAGTCTTTAATGACGCTTCCTAATGTTCCTTGTATCATGTTCTTTTATCCCTACTCTCTTGAGAGGTAGTTTTTCCTATTAGCTAACGTAAGGGTTAGTAGGTGTGTTTTGAAGAAGTTTCGAATATGGTACCTAACCGTCCTATTAAACTAGTTTCATGTTTAGATGATTATAAGGAATTGAGGATAAACTTAGGATGAAACTCTCCTAGTGGTTTTAGACTATGAAAGCCTAATGTTGCAATATCGTTTTGAGGATCGAAATAAGCATAATAATAGTTGGTAGTTGTGGTTAAGAATTTTAGTGATTCTTTAGGTGTTACTTGGGAAATTGTAGTCTTTAAATGTTGGACCCTAACGAGAATAATTACCTTGTGGAATTTGGATTGGAGGACCAAACTTGAGGAATATTGTCATAAGCGAAAACCGATGTATTGAGAGTTTGAAGAAGCTAAATAAATTGACTTACGGTCGCATTGCCCTATGATTGGCAAAAGTTAAGTGAAATGAGATTGTGTGACTAATCTCTTTTGAGGATTTGTGTTTTAACTTTTGAAGATGAGAAAGTTCATAGTTAATAGCTTAGGATAATGAATTTTGGAATAAATTGGATCAAAGGATTTCATAGTAAGCCTCTTTTACCTTGTGGTTGTTAGCGATCTTGTTTCCCTAATTATAAATATTTTGATGGTGGTTTCCAATAAGAGTTTTGATGGAACTAAGAAGATTAGAGTACGCAATGAATTTTCATGTGGGTGGTTAGTTGTGGAGTCTACTGTGCCGATGGACCTTAGTAGATTCTAATTGGATTCGAATAATTGGGATTTGTTACTCGAAGTTTCGTGATTATGGAATATTTTTGTAGGAATTCTGATGATTGAAAATGATGAGTTGCAAATTGGGTAAATTGCATTCTCTTGAGGATTAGAGTATTAGTAGAGTTAGTACTATCGAATTCTTGTACATCTTCGTGCCGATTTCATCGTAATCTTCCTATCCCTAAGAGTTCGATTTGTTTCGTTTTTGCGTGTTTTGTATAAATTTTGTTATCGTGATTTGTGAACTTGATGTTCGAGTCGCTCTATGTACGTGTAATATCTTGTTATTTGATTTTATCTTTGAGAAAACCTTCAAATTTTCATGTTATATTTCTAATTTAACGTTTCAAAGAAGTCTAAAGATGGTTTTTGTACCTCCTTTTTGGAGAAAATAGATTTCTTTCGCTTTTATATTTGGATTTTGCGTTTGGTTGGATGTTTGCACTTGTTATTGGAGACGTCTGATAACTAGTCCTGCACTTACTAACGTTGTTTTGAATTTCGATTTCACTATTTCGACTTTAATTTGATTTGGATAATTAGAGTTCTCGTTCGCGACGGGCACTCTCGAGATCCGTAAGTAAAGTTTCACACTTATGAAAAACTTCCTTAAACCGTTTTCGAGGAGAACCTCGTTTCATAAATGTTTCTCTTATAAAGGTTTTAGTATTAATTTTGAAAACCGATTCTTGTCCTTGATACGTTTATTTTCTACTCTAAAGTTTCGAGGGCGAAACTTTTTAAAAGGTGGGGTGATTGTAACACCCGGAAATGTACCCTATTTTTCTAGTAAAAATATATTACGGATACTTTTCAGCAAATTTAAGTTTTAATATAGAATTTTATGTTCCGAGTCGAATTTAGAATTTCCGAGTTCGTATTTGGAATTTCCGCGAGATTCCATGAGAATCCCGTCTTAAGGCGAGTTTGACTTGTCTTGACTTTTAAGTCGTCTTTGACTTTTCTTGACTTTTAAGTCGTCTTTGACTTTTCTTGACTTTTAAGTCGTCTTTGACTTTTCTTGACTTTTAAGTCGTCTTTGACTTTTATTGACTTTTGAGCCGTCTTTGACTTTCGTTGACTTTTTCCTTCATATACTCCCACAAACCCTAACTCCTTCTTTCATTTTCCACTTACTCTTTCTTCCTCATCAAACCACCAAAACCTAAACCCCTTTCTTGATCGATCTTAGAATCATCGCTACTTCTTCGTTACTCGCTCAAATTCACGTAAGTTCGTCTTATTCTTCCCCTCTTAGCTTCCTCTATCCGTATTGGTAATAAAATTACCGTCTTTCTCACTTTTTAAATTATCCGTCTTTCTCAAGGTGAATTATATTCATCTTTTATTACCTAATTGTAGGTGGACACTACTAGGAATGCTTAGTAATCGATTAAAGACGCGAAAAGGTAACGGTGAAGGGTTACTAGATGTCATTTACGTGTTTTACATGCTTTATATGCTAGAATTCGTATTAGATTACGATTAGTAAGTTTAGGAATTATGTTATGGATGATGATTGTTGTTATTTGATGATAGTTGATGATGAATATTGATTGTTCATAGTTGATAGAAGTGAATTATGAAAATTGCAAATGATAGAAATGGTGTTGGTTGTTCTCGGGTGGACTTGTGCAGTTTCACTGCACCGACCCTTTTTTGTAGAATGATCATATCTCCTTCGTTACTTGCTTGTTTTGGGCTTGTGACCATTCGTTGGAACCGTAAGAGGATAAGCTATCACCTCAACTTAGAATTTCGGCATTCCCATATCTAGAACTCTAGTTATGACCGTTTGAAGTTGACCCTTGTTATAATTAGTTTCCAAACTTGTGTTTTGTGTGTAGTTGTGCTCCGAGCCGGGGTACCGGCCGCCTCCCTCTTGACCGGCCTGGAACACAGCTGTGTTTTCTTCTTGAAATTTCTAAAACTCGTAATTTATAATAGTTTGCATGATTCGTTTATCGTATAATTTTACGTAGTGACTTATAATATTCATGTTTTGGATATATGATATTTCATTCGCTTGTATCACATGTTTTGTGACGGTTTTTGCTATATCCCACTTTGAGTCGGTTTTAAATATGTTATGAATTGAGCACTAATGATTTGTGCTATGAACTCTCATTTCCCGGCTACACCTTATACTCGTTAGACTGGAATGTCGGAGCGATGGGGTGTATCCTGATGCTTGTATGCATGTTTAGTGAGGATATGACGACGTTGTTAGGAGGCGAACGCAATGCGTTGATCGACCCGGCCGTCAAATGTTGTATCCTTGCGAGGTGGTGTCATTGCATGTAGCGTACTAGCTTGACTTTTGACTATAGATCTCTTTCCGCCTCTTTCGTGAAGGTTGACCGAATTTGGGGTACTCGGCGTTTATGATTGACCGAGTCTTGGATGTGGAACGTCTTACCACATGTCGAATCAGGAAACGTCTTATCCCGAGAGTCTGGCCAGGTTTAGACTAGGACCGTATTATTATCGTCGTCCTACCGAGAGGATTGGAGTCTTGTGTGTACGAAACGTCTTATCGTACATGATTCCGGGAAACGTCTTATCCCGTGAACTTGTTTGTCTGGGTCATGAGTATACGAAACGTCTTATCATATACGGTTCAGGGAAACGTCTTATCCTGTGGACTTCCATTGACTTGTCTTGCTATTGTACATGATGCTAGTGCGTGCCATTAACCGTGAGAGAATATGTTGTTATATTTGTATGATTGGACGGTTGTTTGTAAGTTGAATTATACGTGAACTTTGAGTTGGACTCTTGCATGAATTAGATGATTGACGTGGTTTATATGTCGACTTTCTATCTTATCAAGTATATGCCGCTAACGGTGAGATGTAAGCCCTAGTGAGTATATAGTTGCCTAAGAGTGTCTTCCCCGAGTCTTTGTATAACATGATGGATTCGGATTTGTATTACATATGCTCTTATCATTATTTATTGAATTGCATATCTATCCTTATCGTATTTCACATGTATATCTATATATGCATGCTTCTACTTTTGGTATTTCCTTTGATGTACGTTTAATGTGATATGGCTGGGAGAACCCGGAGTTACTCCCTACTGATTGTGGCGTTCATGTTTTTCATGAATGAACAGGTTGCTTACATGGATGACTTTTTGGATATGATATTTTGGGGTTCGGGTGTGAGCTAGCGGGCGTTGTCCCTGGAAGTTTCACCTCTAGACGATATTAGCTAGTTTTGCTAAACACTTGTTCTTTGCTAACATTTTAAGAGACCCCGTCTCTTTGTTGTATTTCGTATTTAGTTTGTAATATTTTGACACTCCTCGTGTTATATATCTTGCATGTTTAAAGGTTTTTAAAATACCGTATTTCCGCATATCATTTCACATGCTTGTATGTTTTATATATTTCCGCATTCGCGAGGGTTGTCACACAGCAAGTAGTAGTTGGGGTAGGTGGCAGAATAATTGTTCACCCGGTCTTCATGCATGTTCAAATGCATGTTTTGCATGAGACCGGTGAGGTAGTCACTTTGGGGGAGATGGTAGGGTCGGGGTGAACATACCCCTGGTAATCAAAGGGGTAGGGGGGAATATTCACAAAACTGGGTGGGGGGTACGGTATTTGCAGATGCGGTAAAGGGAAAGGAGGAATAGGCAGGGTTACATGAGGTGCACTTTGACTCGGTGTAGGTCTGGGTCAGGGTCGGGGCTGCTGGGGAGACTCTCCCTCCTCCCTAGTGCCACTAGAAGAGGCTCTACTACCTGCTATCGTTACCGGTAGCATATAGTTAGGTCGCCTATCCATGGTGTCGCTCCTAGGTGTGAAAGGCGGGAGTCTATGACAAGGAAGGTAAAAGGGGGTGACATCCTTGATTACCCAATGATATCCCTTAGCCCGGTCAATCCTAATCCAATATGAGTGGATTAGGGAAGTCTCATCTAGAAGTGTCGCCCCAGGTAAGGCCGCATACGCCCCATCGCTATTAAAGTCGGAGTCAAAGTGCTTAGCCAAAAAAGTTACCAAACCCCCTATGACCACCGTCTGTTTACGCGCTACGGTGGTCTTTCCCAACTTTCTCCACCTTCTAAAAATTTCATGCATTAGGGGGAAGGTGAAGGTTTCCCTCGACCCTTGCACATTCAAGTGCGATTCTAAGAGGGTGAGGTCAAACTGAGTCAGGTTGTTTGTCTCTTGCCGACAGAGGAAGGTGCCTGACACTATCCTATGCCAAAAACGGGGCACGGGGTGGTGAATTTAGAGGGCCGAATTCCGCCAGAAATCAGTCAAAACCCTCCCGCTCAAGGCCTCCCAAAGTACTCCTACATTGTACCCTCTAGGCTCCTCAGAATCCATACTAGAAGGGATTTCTAACCCAAAAATGGCAGCAAAATCATCAATAGGTACGACACGTGTAGTGTTGGCAAGACAGAAAGTATAACATGATACTCTTTCATCATTCATACACGTATTTAAACTACTCAAAAATTCAAGCGTGAGACTCCGGTAAGAGAGCTCATGCATAAAAAATAAGGTAGACATACCCGTAGCCTCGAAAAAAGTCCGTATCTGCTCCGTCAAGCCTAGACCACGTAAGATGTCGTGGCATAGAAAGATGGTTGGCTCCATTTCCAAACCCTTGTATCCCTTCGAACGCTTGCCTATGAGCGTCCGTCTCGAAGACGACTTCCGGAAAATTCGGAAGTTGCTCGATTTCTAAGTTTTCATCCGGGTTTGGGTTGTTGGAACCGCTTCCCCTCCTCCTCTTTTGAGTCCTTGATGCCGCTGCTTTGCCTTTCCCTTGTCCCACCATTGTTGTTCTAAAAACAAGCTTTTCCAAAAAGAAGATTACAAATTTTTTTTTCTTAAGCACGACTACAAACACTTGGAAAACCTTCAATTAACCCCAAAACTACTTTCTATTGGAGTAGAAAGATTGAAAACTAACCCAAAAAAAAGGATCCCCAAATTCGGATTTTTGAAACCCTAGGTTTGAAAATTGATTTTTTTGATTTTTTTGGTGTTTATAAGGTGAAAGAATGGCTCTTTTAGTGTTTATAATTGAAGAAGAAGAATTTTTGCAGCAATTTGGGGAAGATTTGAATTGTTTTGATGAAGTTTTGAGGGAGATTTAGGTTTTCTAGTGAGATAAAGGGTTTTTGGGATTGTGTTTGTATGGTGAAAGAAGAAGATGAAGGAAAAGGATAAGAAGGAAGAAAAGAAAGGAAAAAAAAATCAAAAATCACGGTTTATAGCATTTCACGACCGTTAAATCTAAGTCACGAACGTGACTTACCTTTCACGACCGTGAAATGAGCTTCACGACCGTGAACAAAGTTCCTGTATTTTTTGTGTCACAATCTCACGACCGTGAAATGACTTTCACGACCGTGAAACATGTTTCACGACCGTGAGATGGGTTTCATGGTCGTGAAATGTGCTTCTCGTCATTTCTTTGCTTTGCTTCATCAGTCACGGGCGTGACTCACATTTCACGACCGTGACTCGGCTTTTTTCGTGCCTTTGAACCAAAATTCTTCACCCTTGTTCGTTTTCTCGCTTCTTCATTATCGTTCCTTCGTGTTTCCTTCATTTCAACTTACAAAACAATCACACACCACATTAAATCCCTCCCCCACACTCTCATTGACAAAATTGCACCAAAAATTACGAAATTAACTAAGTAATGGGAAATTGATTGAATTAATGATTCAATAAGCCAAACCAAAATTCGACCTCATTATCGTTAATTTAACCGATTTCCATGCAAACTAATATATACCAAGCATTAGTAAATGAGATAGAAATATATACAAACTTGTGATTCTTGGGGGACTTCACAAAACCCGTTCTTGTTCAAGAATTAATGAAGGGTAGTCGGCTTGAGGTACAAAGCCTCGACTACCCCGATGAGAGAACCTTCCTTGTAGAGCTTGATTCGTTGCCCATTCACTTTGAATCTTTGGCCATCTTTGCTTGCCAACTCGAAGTCCCCATATCTCGCTACCTCGGTGATCAAGAATGGTCCCGACCACCGGGATTTTAGCTTCCCGGGAAATAACTTGTACCTCGAGTTGAATAGAAGAACCTTGTCTCCACATTGGAGATCCCTTTTGAGGATCTTCTTGTCGTGAATGATTTTGGTCTTCTCCTTGTAAGATTGGGCATTTTCATAAGATTTGAGGCGGAACTCCTCAAGCTCTTGTAATTGGAGCAATCTCTTGTCACCGCTCAGTTTTGCATCAAGATTTAGTTCTTTGATTGTCCAATATGCCTTGTATTTGAGCTCTATGGGCAAATGGCAAGACTTGCCATACACCAAATTATAAGGCGACATTCCAATAGGAGTTTTGAATGCCGTCCTATATGCCCATAGTGTGTCGTCGAGCTTTGAACTCCAATCTTTATGGTGCTTTGAGACCACTTTTTCAAGGATAGATTTGATCTCTTTGTTGGAGATTTCGACTTGCCCACTAGTTTGGGGATGATACCCCAAACCGATACGATGATGAACACCGTATTTAAGGAGTAGTGAGTCAAGTCGTTTTTCATGAAAGTGATTGCCTCCATCACTTATTAGAGCTCTTGGTACTCCAAACCGGGGGAAGATGATCTTCTTTAGGAAATTGATGACACTTTGGCATCATTGGTAGGGGAAGCCACCGCCTCAACCCATTTGGACACGTAGTCTACGGCCACTAGAATGTACCTATTCTCTTCTGAAGAAATAAAGGGGCCTTGATAGTCTATTCCCCACATATCAAACACCTCCAACTCAAGAATCCCCCTTTGGGGCATCTCATTCCTCCAAGATATGTTTCCGGTGCGTTGACAAGCATCGCAACATTGGACAAAGTGCTTAACATCTTGGAACATAGAGGGCCAAAAGAACCCGGATTGAAGTATTTTGGCAACGGTCTTGCTTGCCCCATGGTGCCCTCCATAAGGAGAGGAGTGGCATCCTTTCATGATATCTTCATACTCCCATTGAGGAACACATTTTCTATACATCCCGTCACCACACTCTTTGAACAATAAAAGGGTCATTCCAAATATCTCTTAGCTTCAAACAAAAACCTCTTCTTTTGATTTTGGTTGATGCCCGGTGGAAAGACACCACCCACAATATAGTTGGCGAAGTCCGCAAACCAAGGTGCTTGATTTTGAATGGTTTCATTAATGGCAAAGAGAAAACCATCCGGGAATGAATCATTGATAGGCATGTCATCTTTACTTCCATTGTAGCATAGCCGGGACAAGTGGTCCGCCACCGCATTTTCCGCACCCTTCTTATCTCTTATCTCCAAATCGAATTCTTGTAAGAGAATGATCCATCTAATGAGGCGGGGCTTAGCTTCTTTCTTGACAAGCAAATATTTAAGTGCGGCGTGGTCTGTATAAACAATGACCTTGGAGCCAATCAAATATGAACGGAACTTGTCAAGAGCATAAACAATGGCAAGAAGCTCTTTTTCCGTTGTTGCATAGTTAACTTGTGCTTCATCAAGGGTCTTGCTAGAATAGTAGATGGCATGCAAAGCTTTGTCCTTCCGTTGGCCAAGAACCGCGCCAACAGCATAATCGCTTGCGTCGCACATCACTTCAAATGGCATTTCCCAATCCGAGAATTGCATGACCGGGACCGAGATAAGATTTTCCTTTATCGTAGCAAATGCCTCAACACACTCCTTAGTAAAATGGAAAGGGGTATCCTTGAGGAGAAGTTGTGTAAGTGGTTTAGCAATTTTGGAGAAGTCCTTGATGAATCGGCGATAAAAGCCGGCATGACCAAGGAAGCTTCTTACCCCTTTGAGGTTTGAAGGTGGGGGTAATTGCTCAATCACTTCCACCTTTGCTTTATCAACTTGGATACCCTTTTCCGAGATAAGATGACCAAGAAGTACCCCTTCATTTACCATGAAGTGGCATTTCTCCCAATTCAAAACAAGACTCACTTCTTCACATTTTTCCAACGCCAAAGACAAGTTATACAAGCACAAATCAAAGTCTTTCCCATACACACTAAAATCATCCATAAAAACTTCCATGATAAACTCAATGTAATCGGAAAAAATACTCATCATGCATCTTTGAAATGTAGCCGGGGCATTGCAAAGGCCGAAGGGCATTCTCCTATAGGCAAAAGGGTCATAAGGGCATGTAAATGTGGTCTTGGATTGGTCAATCGGGTCGATTGGGATTTAAAAGAATCCCGAGTATCCATCTAGATAACAAAAATACTTGTTTGAGGCAAGTCTTTCTAGGAGTTGATCAATGAAGGGAAGGGGGAAATGATCCTATCTTGTTGAGGCATTCAACCTCCTATAATCTATGCACATTCTCCATCCCGTCACTACCCTAGTAGGCACTAGTGCATCTTTATCATTCTTCACTACCGTGGTGCCACCTTTCTTTGGCACCACTTGCACGGGGCTAACCCAATCGGAGTAAGAGATTGGGTAGATGATTTCGGCATCAAGTAGCTTCATGACTTCACCTTTGACTACCTCTTGCAAGGTGGGGTTTAGTCTTCTTTGAGGTTGCCTTCTAGGCTCATGATCATCTTGCATGTGAATTCTATGCATACACAATTCGGGGCTAACCCCCTTCAAATCATCCAAGCTATAACCAATAGCTCTCTCATGTTTTATCAAAACACACAACAATGCATTCAATTGATTATCATCAAGGTTAGCATTTACGATCATGGGTTTGCACTTTGACTCATCAAGATAAGCATATACCAAGTTAGAAGGAAGGGGTTTAAGAGAAGAAGCTTGTACCTCAACCGCAATATCTACCGCCTAAGAGGTTTGGATGATAGACTCAAGTCTTAAACGTTGTTGTTAATCAAGCTCTTCTCCTTCCAAAGTTGCTTCAAGTAAGTCAAATTCAAACCCATGTAGCTCCTCCATAATATCCCTTGGCTCCAAAGTGAAGATAGCTTCCAAAGGATCCCTCATAAAGATGCTAGGTGTCACTTCTTCAACAAAGGCATCGACGATATCAATGAAATAACAAGATTCTCCAAGATTTGGAGCTTTCATGGCATGCAAGTTGAATGTAATTTTTTCATCTCCCACCTCAAGGGTTAGCCTCCCGTGTTTCATATCAATCACCGCTCCGGCGGTGTGCAAGAATGGCCTCCCGAGAATAATGGGGATTTGAGAATCCTCTGCCATATCAAGAACTATGAAGTCCACCGGAATGAAGAACTTCCCAATTCTAACCGGGACATCCTCCAATACACCCAAAGGTTGCTTTGTAGATCGGTGCGCCATTTGGAGTGTGATGTTTGTACATTTAAGTTCCCCTATGCCAAGTTTCTCACAAATGGAATATGGCATCACACTCACACTAGCTCCCAAATCACACAAGGCCTTGTCAATTGTTAGGTTGCCTATGGTGCATGGGATGGAGAAACTACCCGGATCTTTCAACTTTGGAGGGGTTGCGCTTTGTAAAAAGGCACTACACTCACCGGTAAATGCAACGGCTTCAACTCCACTCAAGGACTTCTTCCTTGTAAGGATGTCTTTCATGAATTTTTCATTGGCGGGAATTTGAGTGATGAGGACGGTGAATGGAATGGAGACCTCCAAATTCTTGACAATGTCCATGAATTTGCCTAATTGCTTGTCTAGCTTTGTTTTGGCTTGTCTAGAAGGGAAAGGTAGCCTTATCACAATAGGCTCCTCGACCTTCTTGTTCGTTGTTACCACATCATCCTTCTTTTCGACAACAACTTGCTCACTTGAAGAGCACTCTTCCTCCTTGTCATCCAATTGAACAACTTCATTTGCAATTGGCCCATCATCTTCCACTTTGTCTCCCTCACCATTATCATCTTCAATTGTCACTCTTGGTCCCTTATAACTCTTTCCACACCTCAAATGGATGGCATTGGCGGTTTCATTTCTAGGTGGGTTACCTTGAGGAGGTAATTGACCTTTTTCCCCCAGAGGAACTCACCGAGGCTATTTGGGTCACTTGAGTTTCAAGCATTTTGTTGTGGGCAAGGATGTTATTGATGATAATATCTTTGGCTTGGTTGTCTTTTTGCAATTGGAGGATCGCTTTTTGAATGTCCAAGTTTGGATCTCCAACTTGTGGTTGCATGGGAGGTTGATTTTGTGGTGGTGGGTTGTATTGATTTTGGTTGTATTGTGGTTGATTGTAGGAAGGTTGGTTTTGATTGTATTGTTGTCTTTGAAAGTTTTGTTGATTGTTTCTCATGGGTGGGGCAACATATGGTTGTGGCTGAGGGTTTTGAACATTTTGGCTTTTATATGAGAGATTTGGGTGGTTCTTTGTGTTCTCATTGTAAAAGTTGGAGTAGGGGGTTCCTTGCCTATAAGATTGAAAGGCATTAACTTGTTCCGCGGATCCTCTACATTCTTGAGAATCATGACCAAATGTTCCACAATATTCACAAACCCCTTGAGGTAAGCTTGGTGCCATCACCATAGCATTCACTTGTTGCATAGGTTGTTGAGTTAATGAGCTTTGAGCTTGTTGGAATAGAGCCGTTTGTTGGTTCATTTTGAGGTTCATTGCTTCCATATAAGAGCTAAGTTGAGCTCCAAAGTCGGCTCCCATTTGGGTGACGGAGCTCACCTCATGCTTTCCCCTAGGAGTTTGCCTTGGCCTACTAAATTGTGAGTTATGGGCCGCCATCTCCTCTATTCGTGCCCAAGTTTGAGCATCATCTACTTCCGTGAACCTTCCATTTGATCCCATATTCAAGATCCCTCTAGCATCTTCATAAAGTTCATTCCAAAAATGTTGCACCAAGAACCACTCACAAAAACCATGGTGAGGGCAAGAACGAATGATCTCCTTGAATCGGTCCCAAGCCTCATAGAGTGACTCTTCATCCCTTTGCTTGAAGCCGGTTATCTTAGCTCTCAATATATTTGTCTTTTCCGGTGGATATAACTTTTGATAAAAAACTAGAGCTAGCTTCTTCCATGAGTCAATACCTAGAGCAACCTTGTCAAGACTCTTCAACCATCGTTTTGCCGCTCCAATAAAAGAGAAAGGAAACAAGACCCATCGAATTTGGTCTTGAGTCACTCCCGTTTGAGAAACGGCATCAAAATAATCACAAAAAGTCTCCATGTGTAGGTGAGGGTCTTCACTTGGCATACCTCCAAATTGGTTCCTCTCCACCAATTGGATAAAAGCGGTTTTAGCAATAAAATTTCCGGTTAGATTTTGTGGTACGGGGGTGGTGTTTGGAAGAGTATCTTCCGTGGGAATTGAGTGAGATGAGAATTTAGGCATTCTTGGGAGAGTGGGTGGTTGGATGGGAAGTGGGATGGTTGGTGGGATTCCAAAAGGATTCACAAATTCCGCGCTCGGCACAGGACCCTCCCGATTCCCTACCCTTGGATGCTCAATTTCTACATCGTTACTTTCCCGGATTTCCCTTTCTTCAATCGAAGGTGGAGAGGCTCCTCCATTGTAGTAATCGGATTCGAAGAAGAGCTTCTATTTGCGGTTTTGAAGACCTTGCGAAGTCTCCTAAAGGTCCTTTCGATCTCGGGATCGATTGGAGGTTGATCCTTTGGGGGAGCTCGCCTGGGCATACAAGAAAACTAAATGTAAACGGTGAGAATGCCTCGAGAAACTAGGTTTCTCAAGATAAGAGGCAAAAAACTAAAGCAAACTAAAAACAATCAAATTAAACATACACCGTCCCCGGCAACGGCGCCATTTTGATGTAAGATATATAGTGGTGTGGTAAGAGTGTCGATCTCACGGACGGTTGGTGTCTAGAAATGATCAAATAGTCTACTAAGTCTCTTGCAAAGTCACAATGTAGTTTGGGTTTGAATTTGTTGACTAAACTAAATAACAATAATTAAAAGCAAACAAAAACAACAAATTGAATCTAAAACGAGAAAGATTGGATTTTTATCAAATAAGAGGGAAAACTAGTGTGAGTGGGTTCATATGGGTAGTAAAGTCGAGTGAAAAAGCCGGGTTTAATAATTGAAATGTCGTCAAGCCTAGGAAAGTGAATTGAGGCTTTCGCTCTTACAATTCCTCCTCAAACCGACTCTAACTAGCTATCGCGTCACTAGATACGGTTTGCCAAACTAAGGGTCCTACGAAAAATCACGACTTTCGGTCTTATGGTATTCGAAACAAGCGAGAGAATCATGCAAACTCAAGTAGGCAATTTCATCAAACATGTTATAAGCATAGCATGGAAACAAGACAATAATCAACTATTAACCCCAACAAGAACACATTAACTCATACTAGAACCTATTATCCCCCACATAACCCTAGCAAGATTACTACTCACTCATATTCAAAGGAAATTCAATATTTACTAAGGATTGCAAAATGAAATCAACAACAATAAGCATTTTCTAATTAACAATAAGTAGATAACAAGAATTGAAATGAAAAGTTAATTAAAGACAAGATTAAGTAAAGCAATTGTACACCCCTAGAAAAGGTGAGAACTTTGATATAATAACCAAGATTTTGTCACAAATCTTTGAATACAAACCAAGTTCCAACACTAAACCAAGTTGCAATTACTAATTAACCAACTAATTAGCTTAATTATGGAAGATTAATTGAAGATTAATTACTAATTCTATGAGAGTTTTAGATCTAGGGTTTTGTGCCCTTTAATTACATAAGAGGGTCTATTTATAGGTTTACAAAATAGAGGAAAGATGGGCTTCAAAACACTTCATGGACTGGCAAAGCCACGACCGTGAAATGGGTTTCACGGTTGTGAAAGCTGTCTCACGACCGTGAAATAAGTCACGGTCGTGAGATTGTGCACTAAATGAGGCAGGAACTTCCCATGATCAAGTCACGACCGTGAAAGGGGTTTCACGACCGTGACTTCACTTTCACGACCGTGAAATGTGTTTCATGGCCGTGAGCTGAAATGCTCGAGAATCCGCCTTCTTGGAAAGGCATCTCACGACCGTGAAATGCCTTTCACGCCCGTGAAAGGCTTCTTGTCCCTCTTCCTTTGCTTGACTTTGTTACTTCCTTCCCGGTTTCTCTTGCCTTGACTCGGGAGGGCTTTGGCGCATCGAGTAGGGCCCCCCAAGGGTATGTGGGGCCCCCAAGGTATGATGTGGGTCCTCCGAGTGATTCACCTTCTTCTTTGTCGATCGAAACTAGGTAGAAATCGCCTCAAATGCCGATTTACCTACAAAAACACGAGAAAAGCGAGAAATATGCTAGAAGAAGGTAAAACACGTAGAAACGCTCTTAGGGAGCGTTAAAGGCAAGCAAAACGAGACAAAAAGGGGCGAAAATGTAGGGTGAAATGACACTATATCAGGGTTATATAATGATCAGAGAACATTGCTAGATTTTGATGCCAATGGAAGATTCCAAAATAACACTACTGATGGTAATGCTTGGAAATTGATTGATGAGATAGCTACTCACACTGCTGAGTATGGCAATCCCAGGGGTAATGCGAGGCGAGGACGTTTGGACAATGCCGTTGCAGCTCAGTTGGAGGCATTAACTGCTAAAATTGCCGAATTACAAACTTCAAAATCTTTGGAAAATAAACAAACGGTTCATGCCATGGTTCAACAAGAGCCAACCTGTGAAAGATGTGGTACTATGGGGCATATTGCAGTCGAGTGTATGAGTACGGTTAAACAAGTTCTTGCCTTTGAATCCTTTAAGCAAGGTACACCGTACTCTAACTTTTATAATGAAAGGACGAGAGAGCATCCCAATTTCTCTTACCGAAGTCAGAATGTTCTTAATCCTACCCCATCGCCACCTCAGCAACAGGGTTCCTCTTATGTGATTCCTACGAATCGCAATTCTCAAGGTAATTATAACCGTTCAAATCAAGGAGGCCAAAACTTTCAAAAAGCTCCACCTCCACCACCTTTAAGTAATGATATGGCGGAATTGAAAGCCATGTTGCAGCAAAGTCTCATGATACAACAAAAGCAAGATGCTCAGATCTCACAATTGCTCGCGCATAACAAGATAGTGGATACTCAAATTGCCCAATTGGCAATTCAAAATCCACACAAACAACCGGGTAATCTTCCTCCTCAGGGACACCCTCCACATGAACAAGCCAATGCTATTACCTTGAGGAGTGGGACCCATTACAAAGGCCCAGAAATGAAAGGGGATGAAAACGATGAAAGTATGGAAATTGCTCGTCAAGATTCAAAAAATAGCGAAAAAGTGGCTGAAAAGGAGGTTGCTCGATCGAGCAACATTCCTTTGCTTAATCGAGCAACCCAGGAAAATTCCGAAAAATTTGCTCGACAAGTTTCTAAAAATTCCTGTTTTGACAAACTCGATCGAGCAACCCCTTTTCTCGATCGAGCAACTCCTGATCAGACTGATAAGTCCCCTAATTCATCTTCAAAAGCAAAAGAAGCAGAGCAAATCGCCATTACACTTCTTTTTCCACACAGCCAACATAAATCCAAGCTCGATAAACAGTTTGGAAGGTTTATGGAAGTGGTTAAGAATTTGCAAGTGAGTGTACCTTTTACTGAGTTGATCACTCAAGTGCCGGCTTATGCAAAGTTTATGAAGGACATATTTACAAGGAAGCGGTCTTTAATGAAGTGGAGACGGTTGCATTTACTGAGGAATGCAGTGCTGTGTTACAATCCAGATCAGCACCTAAGCTAAAGGATCCAGGGAGTTTTTCTATTCCTTGTAATATAAGCTGTTTAGCTATTGAAAAAGCCCTTTGTGATCTAGAGGCTAGTGTTAGTGTAATGCCATTTTCTATATGTAAAAAGCTAAATATGGGTCAACTTAATGTTACAACCATGACCTTCCAAATGGCCGACCGTTCTATTAAACACCCTTTGGGGATTTTTGAAGACGTACTAGTTAGAGTAGGGAAAGTTTTGATACCAGTTGACTTCGTTGTCTTAGATATGGCTGAGGACACCCAAATTCCTATCATCGTGGGATGACCCTTCCTCCATACTGCGGGGGCGGTTATAGATGTTAAGAATGGGAGACTTACACTAACAGTTGGGGATGACACTATCACTTTCAATTTAGATAATGCAATGAAACACCCCATGTTAGAAGAGACATGTCATAGAGTCGATATTGTGGATTTGACTGTTGATGACTATCTCTCTTTGTGTTTGACTAGAGATCCTCTGGAGATCGCCTTAATTTCCAGCACTGCTGAAGCTGGAAGCTCATGGAGTAAGGAAGTAGTTGAGATAGAAAAGCTACTGACAGGCGAGGAATGCAAATTACAAAAGGTGTATAGCTTAGGTAACCCCCCTAAGGTTACCGAGGTAAAGAAACCTGAACTTAAACCCCTCCCCTCTCATCTTAAGTATGTTTTTCTTGATTCCCATGAGATGAATCTCGTAATTGTCAGTGCTAACCTATCTGAAAGGCAACTTACTGATTTGTAAGTAGTTTTCAAAAGGCACAAGAAGGCTATAGGTTATAGCATTGACGATTTACAAGGTATTAGTCATGACTTTTGTATGAACCATATCCACTTAGAAGAAGACCATAAACCTTGTAGGCAGGGCCGGCGTCGTTTGAACCCCAATATGCAAGAGGTAGTTAGAAAAGAGGTGCAGAAATTGTTAGATGCAGGAATCATATATGCTATTTCTGACTCAAAGTGGTCAGTCCTGTTCAGGTAGTCCATAAAAAGGGAGGGACTACGGTCGTCACTAATGAGAAAAACGAGCTCATATCTACTAGACTAGTGACAAGGGGGAGGGTGTGTATTGATTATAGGAAGCTTAATGTAGCTACTAGGAAAGACCACTTCCCTTTTCCCTATATTGACCAAATGTTAGAGCGTCTAGCGTGTCATAAGTATTTTTGCTATCTAGACGGCTACTCAGGATTCTTTCAGATCTCCATTCATCCTAACGATCAGGAAAAGACTACCTTCACATGCCCTTACAGTGTCTTTGCTTACCGAAGAATGCCTTTTGGGTTATGTAATGCCCCCGCAACCTTTCAACGTTGTATGAGGGCTATTTTTTCTAATTATATCGAGTCTATTATGGAGGTCTTTATGGATGACTTCAGTGTTTATGGGACCGATTTTGATAGTTGTTTAGCTAATCTGACTAAGGTCTTACAACGTTGTGAGAAAAGTAATCTTGTGTTAAACTGGGAAAAGTGCCACTTCATGGTAACTGAAGGGGTGGTACTTGGTCATTTGGTGTCTGGACGAGGCATCCAAGTGGATAAGGCTAAAGTGGAAGTGGTTGAGCAATTACCGTACCCGTTGAATGTTAAAAGTGTTAGAAGTTTCCTTCGTCATGCGGGGTTCTATCGCCGTTTTATTAAGGATTTTTCAAAAATTGCTCAACCATTGACTAAGCTTCTTCACAAGGATGCCCCGTTTGTGTTTACTGATAAGTGTGTTAAGTCTTTTGACAGATTAAACAAGCTCTAATCTCAGCTCCTATTATCCAGTCTCCTGATTGGAATTTGCCGTTTGAGATATTGTGTGATGCTAGTGACTATGCAGTTGGGGCTGTTTTGGGGCAAAGGAAGGATAAGGTGCTACATGCGATCTACTATGCTAGTAAGACATTGGATGATGAGCAAGTTAACTATGCTACTACTGAAAAAGAGTTACTCGCGGTTGTCTTTGCTTTAGATAAATTTAGAGCCTATCTTGTGGGTTCTAAGGTGATAGTGTACACTGACCATGCAACACTTAAATACTTGTTAGCTAAGAATGAAGCCAAACCTCGGCTTATTCGTTGGATCTTGTTATTAGAAGAATTTGATTTGGAGATCCGGGATAAGTCTGGTGCAGAGAATGTGGTTGCTGACCATTTGTCTCGTTTAAGGTTTGAAGGGGGAGATTCCATCCCCATTGATGATTCGTTTGCCGATGATCATCTCCTTGCCATTACCATGGAGACTCCGTGGTTTGCCGATTATGCCAACTTTTTGGTTGGGGGAATTATGCCTCCGGGTCAATCTTATCAGCAAAAGAAGAGGTTTCAACACGATGTCAAGAGGTACTTTTATGATGATCCTTATCTATTCCGAGAGTGTGCCGACGGCATTTATCGACGATGTATTCCAGAGGGTGAGGTACATGTCATCCTTTCTCATTGTCAATCTTCTCCTTATAGCGGTCATCATGGTCCCTCAAGAACATTTGCTAAGGTTATGCAGTCGGGTTTTTATTGGCCGACTATTCTCAAGGATGCTACTACATATGTCCGTTCTTGTGACGCATGTCAAAGAACGGGTAATATTTCGCACAGCCATGAGATGCCTCAAACGGGTATTTTGGAAATTGAGATATTCGATGTTTGGGGTATTGACTACCAAGGGACATTCCCATCTTCCCATGGTAACCAATAAATTTTAGTAGCAGTCGACTATGTCTCCAAATGGGTGGAAGCTATTGCCACTCCCACTTGCAATGCCAAAGCTGTTGTTAAACTGTTTCAGAAGATGATATTCCCGCGATTCGGGGTCCCTCGTGCTCTCATGAGCGATGGAGGGAAGCATTTCAATGAACGCTATCCTAACACTTTATTGAAGAAATATGGCGTTACACATCGTCGGGGGTTAAGTTATCATCCGCAGACAAGTGGTCAGATGGAGGTTTCTAATAGGGAGATTAAGTCAATCCTTGAAAAATTGTGAGTAAATCCAGAAACGGTTGGAGTCGTAAGCTCGATGACACTTTATGGGCTTACAAAAATGCTTTTAAGACTCCAATCGGTGCTTCTCCATACCGGTTAGTCTATGGCAAGGCATGCCATTTACCGGTAGAACTTGAGTATAAGACTATGTGGGCCATTAAAGAGCTTAATATGGATCCCTCACTGGCGGGTGAGAAACAACTTATGCAATTGAACGAGCTTGATGAGTTTCGATTGCATGCCTGTGATAATGCTCGGGTTTACAAGGAGAAGACAAAGAAGTGGCATGACAAGCATATCCTGCAGCGAGAATTTAACATTGGTGATAAAGTATTATTATTTAACTCCCGTTTGCATTTGTTTCCATGTAAACTCAAGTCCAGATGGTCAGGACCGTTCACAGTTACCGAGGGGAACAAGTTTGGGTCGGTTACACTACAAACCGACAAGGGTAAACCTTCAAAGTCAATGGTCAACGCGTGAAGATCTATTATGATGGGGCATTTATAGGAGTGATAGAAGCCGTCGACCTTTTCACTCTTGATAAATCACCATGACTTTGAGGTAACATGGTCGTGCCGGACCGATATAAACCAGCGCTACCCGGGAGGCAACCCGGTATTTAATTGTATTTCATTTGTAAATTTTATTTATAATAGCTTAGTTATTAATGTTATAGGTTAATTAGATTTAGTTTGGATAGTTAATACGGGTGTACTTTATGCTTAGAGTGCGGTGAGGGAGAGATCTAACAATTTTATTAAGTGCTTGCAGGTAATAAAACTGGAAGTCGCTTTAAGAACGAAACGAAAGAAAGAACAAAAATAAGAAAACGAGGAAAACTTGAAATTTCAGGGTTGCTCGATCGAGCAGCATCACTTGCTCGATCGAGTTAGACATATATCCAATATATCCGAGAATCGAGCAAGCTTGAAAATCCGAAATTTCTAGGTTGCTCGATCGAGCAGACTTCCCTTGCTCGATCGAGTCGCGCCGGTCCGACCAGTCTCGAGGCTTAAAACAGGTTTTTTCCCCAATTTCTTTCTTTCTCATTTCTTATTTCGTCACTTTTGCTTTCTCTCTCACCATTATTCTCTTAATACACTCATTCAAACACACTCAAATCATCAATTCATCATCATACTAGCATCAACAATCATCATTCTACTTGTTTTAAGTACATTTTGTGAAGAAATTGGTGTTCTTGCTCCCTAATTTTCCCCCAAAACGTGAATCTAGGGTTTACTTCTTATTCTTCAATTTTGTGCTTTTAATTGTTGTTTGTTGCTTCCTTGCTTCGTTCTTTAGTAATTAATCACTCTTAGCTTGCTAATTGCTCCGTCTTACTTGCGTTTTAGACTCAAAATTGATTTTTTTCGAATTAGGGTTTTCTAAATCCTTCTTTTTGAGCATATTGTGGTGTTTGTGTACTTTATTTACTTCAATTCGTCATGTCTAGACAAGTAGGAAGTAGTAAGCGACATAGAGAACCCTGTCTCATTCGACAACCTCAAATAGAAGCGATTCCTAGTAACCCCACTTACCCATGGATCGTTTTTAGCACACAAGATCAACATGATCACTTTGCTATGCTTATGGGTCGTCCTATGGACCCTACTCGTTGTGTGTGCCCCACCATTCTTGATTCTCTTGGTTTGGGTAATGTTATTTTTGATATGTTTGACCGAATCGGGTTTGGTGGGTTATATTCCCTCAATGAACTTTCTTACCGACCATTGACACTTGAATTCTTTAGTTCCTTCGATTGGGACGAGGTAAATAGGCGTGTGTCTTTTCGGTTGCTCAATAGGTATTTTGTGTTGTCGTATGCTGAATTAGCTAATCATTTGAGTTTTTCTCTTGGTAATGATGATGCTTTTGTTGCTATTCCTTCCGGCTTTCAGGCCGTTGAATATTTTTCCCTTTTTACTGGTCTTCCTGAGCCGCGTGTCAATGCCATGGTTGTCAATGATGTGCAACATCCTTGTTTAAGGTTGTTTCTGCGTTTCTTTAGCCTTCTTTTGTTTGCTAGGAAGGACCTTAGTAAATTGAATTCTCATGAGGTTTTATTACTTGCATCTACCCTCAACCCCCAACATGAGAATGTTTTTCATATCCACCCAATCGGTTTGGTGTGTTATGCTTTCTGGAGAGTCAATTCCCCTACCCAACATTCTTTGGATTGTGGTACTTTGGTCACTAGGTTGGGTAGGTGACTTGCTGGGTTTGGAGGAGACCGTCGGTACACACCCTTGACCGAGATTCATGCTCCTAGAGTCGACGAGGAGTACTTGCGCCACACGCAATGCTGGATTAATGCGTTAGGTAACGCTCAGTTTCAGTGGCGAGTACGGAGGTCCCAGTGGATAGCTCATCCAGACACCGGTAACCGTCTACCTTCTACGGAGCGGTTGCCTACCTATGATCCTGAGACTGGACCTATGTAACACCCGCAAATGTACCCTATTTTTCTAGTAGAAATATTTCACGAAACCTTTTCAGTAAATTTAAGTTTTAAATTAGAATTTTAAGTTCCGAGTCGAATTTAGAATTTCCGAGTTCGTATTTGGAATTTCTGCGAGATTCCATGAAAAAGCCGTCTTAAGGCGAGTTTGACTTTTTGGTTGACTTTTCCTTACTTATACTCTAATTCCCTTAACCTAATTCATTACTCAAAATCAAACACAACTCACTTCCTCTTTAAGAAATCTCAAGCTAGCCTCCCTCTTCATTTTTCGATCTTTGATTCACCGTAACTTTTTCGTTACTCGATAGAATTCACGTAAGTTCGTCTTATTCTTCTCCTCTTACCTTCCTCTATCCGTTTTGATATTAAAATCATCGTCTTTCTCGCTTTTTTAAATTATCCGTCTTTCTCAAGGTGAATTATATTCATCTTTTATTATCTAATTGTATGTAGGTGGAGACTAGGAAGGTTTAGAAACCGTTTAAAGACGCGAAAAGGTAACGGTGAAGGGTTACTCGATATCATTTACGTGTTTTATGTGATTTCTAGGATAGAAACCGTATGTAGATTATGGTTAGTATGCTTATGACTTGTATTGTTGTTGATGGATGTTGTTAGTTGTTAATTGATATGAGAATTGATGATTTGTAATGATAAATGAGGTTTTTGTTGTTGATAACCTATGGATTTTTGTTCGTCCTTGAATCCCGTGAAGGACGCAGGCTGCGTTGGGGGACGCAGGCTGCGTTGTAGGACGCAGGCTGCGTCATAGGACGCAGGCCGCGTCACCCGCTGGAAACAGAATTTTTCCTGCACTGACCCCTTTTCGTAGAATGATCATATCTCCTTCGTTACTTGTTTGTTTTGGGCGTGTGACATCTCGTTGGAACCGTAAGAGGTTAAGCTATCACCACGACTTGGAATTTCTGCATTCCCATATCTAGAACTCTATTTATGACCGTTTGAAGTGGACCCTTGTTTTCGTTGGTTTCCAAACAATATTGTTTTGGAGAGGTGATCTATGTTTTTATTCATTATGCTTCATAAACTTGTTCTAATGCTTATGTATCATGTATTGACTCATGTTTATCATATTTAAACTTATATGATTCCCTATTCTCATGTTTTGTGACGGTTTTTGGTATGTTCCCACTTTGAGTCGGTTTTTACAAATGATAAGGTTTGAGCACTATTTTGTCTTGTGCTTTGTACTCTCATTCCCTTGGCTACCTTCCCCTTCGTAAGGCTGGAATGTCGGAACGGAGAGGTATCCTACTGCTTAAATGCATGTGTTAGTGGGCATACGACGACGTTGTTGGGAGTTGAACGCTATGC
This sequence comes from Heliosperma pusillum, assembly GCA_022085475.1. Lineage (NCBI taxonomy): Eukaryota > Viridiplantae > Streptophyta > Magnoliopsida > Caryophyllales > Caryophyllaceae > Heliosperma > Heliosperma pusillum. The sequence continues at coordinate 67,339 of JAIUZE010018269.1, forward strand.
GTTGATCGACCCGGCCGTCAAATGTTGTGTACTTGCGAGGTGGTGTTAT